>MU161767.1:6291-35993 GCA_015888305.1 Antheraea pernyi
TGGTTTCAGCATGAATGGGTCGGCTCGTCCGGGGTAGTACCACCCTCTCATAGAAAACCGACGTGAAGTAACAGTGCTTGCATTGTTGCGTTTCGTTCGGTCAGTGAGAGCGCCGGAGGCCCACCTCCTCTCCCCTCTCCCCTCTCCTCTCCCACTTCCTCCCCTAACCCTTCCCCCAAAGGGTGGCAACGCACTTGCGACTCCTCTGGTGTTGTTAGTGTCCATGGACGGTGGTGATCACTTAACATCAGGTGACACACATGTTCGTTTGCCACCTGTGACATAAAAAAAAAGAAAAAAAAGAACAATCTCCCGGCCAGTGTGTTCCCTCCTTCCTACAACATCGGGTCCTTTAAGCGTAACGTGAAGAGACATTTACGCAGGCTGGCATGACAGTGGTGAATGGCTATGGATGGTACTTTCGATGGTCGCTATTATTTTTGGATTGTACTCTGCTTACCATGAGGCATAATGCAGTCACTTTGCCATGCTTCAATTTAAAAAAAAAACTAGTAAGTAAAAGTATTCTTTAGTTAACTTCATGTCACTGCTTAAAACATCTTATCGCCCATTGATATATTGATAGCCTGTGAACTCTAAATATACCTACCGCTACAATTTTTAACACGCTTTTATTAGCTTCACCTGTATCGATTCGATCGATTTCGATTTTGTCCTACTTTGAATGATCAGATGTAATTCAAACTTTGCACACCTGTCAAAGGTCGATGACAATGCAATAATCCGAAAAAAAAAGTTAAAAAATTTTAACTTAATTTATCACGCTTTTATTAGCTTCACCTGTATGTATGTATGAAACCGACCCCTTTGAGCTCGATTTTGTCCTACTTTGAACGATCAGATTTAATTCAAACTTTGCACACCTGGTGAAGGTCGATGACAATGCAATAATCCGAAAAAAAAAGTTCAAAAATTAAAAAAAAAATTCACTAAAAAATTAAAAATAAATAATAGTTTAAAAAAACTAAAAAAAGAAGCTTTCATAAAAAATCCAACTAAAAAACAAAAAATAAAATTTAATAAATAAATAAATTTAATAAAATACTGATATCTGGAGGTGCTGATATTAACAGTGACGCATATTAAATTTATTTCTTTATTAAATTTTATTTTCTGTTTTTTAGTTGGATTTTTTATGAAAGCGTGTTTTTTTAAACTATTATTTATTATTATCTGCACTGTCTGCATCTCCATAAATAATAGCTGGCAATATCTCTCTGTCTGCGTCTCGGGTTGTCTGTCCTTTTGTGGGCATTAACTCTAAAATTCCTGAACCTATTTATGCAATTATTTTTTATATCATACGTATAATCTCTGGTTTTAATGTGGGTATAAAATTACATCCTTATTATTACTAGTTACTATAAATGTGAAAATGAGTTTGTTTGTTACATTTTCACGTGTTAACACTGAACAGGTCATCGTGAAATTTTGAATAGAAATCCTCTTAAAAAGTGCTATACCTGAAGAACAGGTCAAAACTGCTTTAAAGCAGACAAAGTCACGATTAGAAAACAGGTAATATATGGAAAACGCCATAAAGTTAAAAGTAAATTAAATCCATTTCAAATTTCTACGAGTATGGTTTGTTGTACTAATAGCATACCTAAATTGTTTAATAATTAATTTATATTAAAAATTGTGATCATATTTTTCAACTAATAAATATTCTGTATAAAATCTAAATTAATTCTCTCTCTCTCTCTCTTGGGATCCTATGTCCCAAAACTGTTGGGGTAGAGGGCAGACGCAATGCTTCTCCATCTCGATCTGTCGATAGGTTGACGGTTCACCTCACTTCATGAAAGCCCAATTTTCACACACTCTGCAAGCACAGATCTTCGCCAGGTTTGTGATGTCTAGGACGACCATGTTTCCGCCTGTCTTGGGGATTCCAATTCAATGCCTGATTAGGGATATGGCTGTTGTCCCTTCACAAAGTGTTACCGATCCAGGACCATTTTCGACGTCGTACTTGATAGTCTATGGGATCTTCATGGCACATTTTCCACAAATCTACATTGCTGATTGTCTCTGGCCAGAGGATTTTCAAGATATGACGTAGAATACGGTTAACGAAGACTTGCACTATGCAAGTATACAGCATCTATACCCATACAGCAACACTGACTTAAAGTTAGACCTGAATATTTTCAGTTTCACTCTTCTAGAGAGGTACTTGGCTTGCCATACGGGCCTAAAACACCCGAAAGCGCCATTTGCTTTGGCAATCCGGGATGCAATGTCAAGCTCTGATCCTCCAGCTTGCGACAAGACACTGCCAAGGTATGTGAAGTTGGAGATTGGTTCCACCACCTCTCCTCCAAATAAAAGTGGGATGTCATTATTCGAACCTAGACGCAGGTTCTTGGTCATTTTTACGTTGATCTTGAGCCTCACACGTACTGCTTCGCGCTGCAAGTTGTCGAGTTTATTCTACATGTCAACACACTTGTGACTAAGCAAGCATCGGTCGTCAGTTTAATCTAGATTTTGTAGATGGTCCGTAAGACCCCACTCTATGCCATGCTGAGCGTTGACGTTGACACGCGACATGACGTCATCCAGAACCACAAGAAACAGTACGGGTGGCAGCAGGCATCCTTGTCTCACACCAGAGTGCAAAGTGCACGCTAATTCTCTCCGAGATCAACCCATCATGGCGTACCATGCACGAGTAGTTGTCATACGCAGACTTAATAAGGTTAATGATTTTAGAGGGAACACCAAACTCTGTTAATCGCGCACATATCGTAGACCAACGCATTAATAATAAATTAATAATAATCTGTAATTCAAGCAAGCAAAATAACCGACACACACTGAACTAAGCAAGACCATAAAAATTCGAACTTATATACTGATTATTTGTGTACTCGACAAAATATATAGCACGTCGAATACCATTCTCGACAATAAAAATCACACAAAATACCAACCTTTTTATTAACTATGTAAAAAGTCTCATATATTTCTGCAATGTCGCGGCATTAAGACAAAGCAACATTTCGACATACAAGTCAGATACAAATGTCGAAACGAAACCGAGATCATCAGATCGCCGCTTAAAAGCAATTAAAACACACGAGATTATTCAGAGGACAGCCACCGGAGGCAATCGGAATAATCACGGCGATTTAACACTTTCTCAGCTTAAGCGATACGCGATAAAAATAAACGGGCGCCAACGGGTACTACCTACTTCAAAGGATTTCGTTTTAATCTAAAACATTAAGTAATATTAGTATTTGTATTATTTATATTTAGGGTTTTTTTAACCTTTTATTATTATTGGGGAACATCGGAATGCCTAATGACAGAATGTTGAATATCGTGCACTGACCTTATATACATCAACAGCGAAGAATAATTTCTCCATCCTTATTCTATGTGTAGTAGATCGAAGCATCTTTATAATTTCTCACACGGATTTCTCATCTCCAGAAGTCACACATACATTCAATATGGACAGCGAAAAGAGAAGCATCTTACAGCTGCATATACGTTGCCTTCAGGTTTTGAATGACAATTATAACAGAAACAGTGCACTGCGTCAAAGTCAACCACCACGAGAACCCGTGACCTTAGTCAAAAATAGGTACAGAACAGAAAAAAGGAAGAAAGCCCTGTAATGGAAAACAAGATAGCCTTACCAATTATATTGATAAAGTTATTTTTAAAAGACAATCTCCACATTCCTAAAGTAAGCACATGTTTTAATTCGTACCATAATTATTGCATTTTATTGCAAATGTATGATGTTCAGGTGTATTTCTGTTCGGATGTCACGTCCGCAAGAATAGCATCTTAGTTTCATATTTTACCGAACAAACATATTGTGATTAAAACAAAACACAGTGAAGATATACCTTCTAATTCTCAAGTATTCAATTAATTGCCTACTCAGTCTGAAAGTTAAAGAAGAGTAAATAAGCGCCAATCGATATGTTCTGTAATTGCAGAACCTCAGCGCTAATCTTCTTTTAGATTATCATTAGAATACAATTTATTCCCAATTTCAAATCTAAATGTCACCATAAACTTACAAATATATTTCCATGTAAAGTCAACAATCATTTAAGTACTGCCTCATTACTATTGTTTACACAGTTCGTTCCGGACAAATATCTTTGAACAAAATCGGTTTTCTTGTGACAAATTACTTAATTGTGAGATGTGTGGATTGACTGAAGATGTGCAACACTTACAGAATATGGCCTTGACAGTATCCAACGAATATATATTATGAAATTGTTTATTTCTTTTATATAATAGGAGGCAAACGGACAGGTGGGACACCTGATGTTACGTAATTACCACCATCCATAGGCACTTGAAACACCAGGGGAGTCGCAAGTGCGTTGCCAACTTGTCTCAGGGGAGAGGCGAGTAAGGGAAGTGGGAGGGTAGGTGGGCCTCCGGCGCTCTCACTGACTGAACGAAATGCAACAATGCAATAATTGTTACTTCACGTCAGTTTTCTATGAGAGGGCGGTTCTACCCCGGTGGAGCCGGACTGTTCATGCTGAAACCATTGAATAGCTTCAGCGTAGCTCTACCATCTATTAAAGGTGTTTAAAGTAATGGATCAAGTCATCTTTCATGGAATCTTAGCTGCACTTGCACTTGTAAAAGCCAAAATTTTGTGGAAGTGTTTTTAATTAGCTAACGTTAGAGTAAAGTATGAACGGGCAGGTTGATTGTGCATCTACGTCTTGAAAAAAAAGAAACATAAAAGGTATGTTTCGGATTATACATAAATTTTAACAGTTATTTTACTTAAAAATAAGAAGATGATGATGATGATGAGTGATATGTTAAATAAGTCCCACGTAAGTTCAGTACAACATGTTTTTCTCGTCCATCCTACACTACCAGATATCATTTCATTATTGACACCTTTTATCCACATATCATTTCTTCACACAAACCTTTCAAACCTTCTTCGGCTTTCCCCTCCTCTTATAGCTTCTTCTCCCTTCGCATGTAAAACTTTTCTGGTTACATGACTATCATCTCGCCTCATGACATGACATGACATACTACGCTTTTTTTATTAACCTGGGAAAATACCTTATGGATATCCACCCTCCCGGGGGAGAGAGTGGGTTATGTTTGAAACGCACGGACTAAAACTCCACGATGTACCTACAGGCCGCATTTGTTGGGGCGGCAAGGGATTACTAGCTACTCAACTTGGATAGCCGCCCCAAAGGCCCACCCGGTGAAAGATGACTGCTGGGCTCCTGCATAACAGGGAGACAGGCTGAGACCACGCTAACCTATTACTTACTCCTTAACTTCCTCTAACCCTGGTGCATTGTAGTTACACCACACATCCATATTAACGTTTGCAATCTCTGCTATATGTAATCTTTTTTCTCCCGTGTCTTTCCTGGACCAGTCCATTTCTTAAGTAAAAATCCTGACCTACTTCTACCTACTAAGTTAAATTATAACATAACAATAATATATGTAAAGCCAGAACAAGGCACTTTATCTCTATGTAAACTTATAAAAAAAGAAGCCAATGACCAGATAATTGTAATTCACAGAAATCCACACACTACAACGACGGTCAATTTAAAAAACAATTTAATTCGGTTTGTTATCGAAAAATCCATATCTAATTACCAAGAAGAATTAGCGCATGAGACTTAATGGATAGTTAATATTTCGCAGGATGTTATAAATAAGCTATTAAAGTTGAAAACACTTTTATGTTTAGGTGTCAATATTTTTTTGTGTTTGTATAATCGTTTATACTCTCTTATATTATTACGTTTATGATCATTGTACATCCGGCAATGAAATCGTATTTAAGGATATATTAAAAAGGATCTGATGTATTTATTTTCAATATGTCTTTTAAACACAGTCGTTTTTCTTTATTCCATTACTAGTAAGCGCTCCTGATGATTTTATTTTTAGTGAAGATAATTGTGTATCATGAGGGCTACTTATTTTATTTATTATATTATGATTTTTGGCATTGCTACATAACAGTCTCGTAACTCTTTTACGAATTTAAAATTACCTATGTTGACTTACGTAATTACTTCTTAACCCCTATAAATGATGTGTTTTGGTGTCAAATAACATCTAAGACTTGCGACATCCAAGCCAACCTCACCTGCACGTGGTGCACCCTGCTGAATAACGAACGAGGCAATGGCGAAAGCGGGGTGGTAAGGTTTTACAGCCTGACTGGGTCGCAACCACCATGTATATGGCGAAAAAGCCCGTCATAGTGATTTGCTTCTGCGGGTCGCGTTTCGGGATCAGCCTGTGCATATCCAGCTTTTCGCAGGCTGGCATGACAGCGGCGACCGGTGATGGATACTGTGTCTCTCGGTGGTTGCCGCTGTTTTTGGATTGTACTGTGCTTACCATCAGGCACAGTGTAGTCATTTTGCCGTGCTACTATAAAAAAAAATGTAACAAATAGAAATCTAAAAGTCTTCTATCAACCGGTTTCGTTTGAATTCAGCCTCGTCGGAGATATACATACATACATATAACACTCATATTAATTGATATAACTGAGTTCCAGATTTTATTGAGTCTCCATAAATAAAGGAAAATTACGCCAGTGCCAACACCGATACAAATTCACCACATAGTTGTAATGGTATTATTACTCTAGAAATATTGGTAGTCCTTTTTCTCTATGTATGATCAGAATGTTCTACCAATAATTTTAATGATGATTGCTCCGTTCATGAGGTCTTTGGAGATCGAGTCGATCGATGTAGTTGAAATCCTTGTGACTGAGTAAAAGCTGTCGATCAAGGAAATCATCCTGATAAAACAAATCAAATCAAAAGCACTTTATTCAATTTAGGCCCTAAGAAGACACATATGAAGGTCAAAACTACCACCGGTTCGGAAAACAACCCAGTCATCGAGAGGAACCGGCAAGAAACTCGATCTGATTTATCTTTTTAACAAATATGACAAACGACAGCCGTGGTAGGGATTTTTAAAAGTTCGTCTAGCCTAGCTCTTAAAAAATCTGTTACTAAACCCTTGTTGATGTGTTCCAGCGGCTGCATTTGAGAGCCAGTCGCTTGTAGGTTTAACCCTTACTATCTTAAATCTCATAGATAACATCCGATGAGATTGTGATGAAATATTAAAACCTATAAGATATTTTTTTTTAAATCATCTTTACTTCGGCAACAGCTATTGTAGACATGATTGTAAAGGTTAGCGACTCTCCTGGTGGAGCTAGAAAGATTGGGGAACAATGGGTCTGATATGTACGGGGGAATAAAAACCCTCAAAATAAAAAATATTCATCAATAATCAACGTCAAAATATACATGCGCAGCGCTTATTTTCGTCTAGATCAAGACTCTCATTATATCACGTTTGAACATAAAGCTATTAATAACATTCTGGTTTTTAATTAATAAAAGAATTTCTGGAGGTACGAATTATAGTGTATACAACGCTTGTCACATAACAATAGCATTTTAAACCGGCAAATCTCGATAACATCAAAGCAACATTATCGGACCGGTAGCCGAAATGCAAATCGAGTCTCGACGAAGCTCTTACCTAATTTTTATTTCTTATTTTTATATATTTTGTCTTTAAAATGTTTCTTCTTATTTATCTTAAGGCCCTCTCGTGCCGTGGATGCTGATTGCTTTCGTGAGTTGTACAGAGATTATTGTATTTTTAAAACACACTTTTAAACCGCCGCTCGATCGTGTCTGTTACATTCAACTTTGTTCTTGGTATTTTAATATTAATAATAAATAAAATTCTTAGATTTTTACTAATTAAACAAATAATTTAACTCTTGAAACTATTATTATCTTAGAATAATGGTTTGTTTTCCAGTTTTGGTACGTGATAGAGCCACGCTTAAGCTATTACTAGTTTCAGCATAAATGGGTCGGCTCGCCCGGGATAGTACCATCCTCTCATAGAAAACCGACGTGAAGTAACAGTGCTTGCATTTTTGCGTTTCTTTCAGACAGTCAGAGCGCCGGATACATACCTAAACTCCCCTCACCTTCCCTCTCCTCTCCCCACCTCTGCGCCCTCCCTTCCTTTCCCCCAAACACAGGCTGGCAATGCACTTTCGACTCTTCTGGTGTTATTAGCGTCTATGGACGGCGGTGACCACATCTGACCCACGTGTTCGTTTGCCTGCGATGACATAAAAAAAAGTTCCAAGATTTCAAATTCTTTCACCAAACATAAGTTAAAATGTTTTTTTAACTACATTTGTAAGGTTGAAATTTACGATACCTTATAAGTTATTATCTAGAATAGAAGTGTTATAATATTTGCTTAAATTGTGTGTGTTTATGTTTACACAAAATTATAATACTGACAATTTATAAATCACGGTAACGATTTTCGTTATATTGTATCTTATTAAATGCATCTGTCCATCCTCTTTCTCCTATTAATAAAATACACAATTCTGACAACAAATATCAGAGACCTGGCAATGAAACATTTTAGGAGGACGTGGGACATCTATTCGGATTAACGTAAGAAAATTGTAAATAAAGTTATTGGTAAAGAGAAACAAAAATACTTTGCAATATTTGTACGGAATGATGACTAATAGTTACATCCTCCATATATAGAACCTTTTTCATAAAATAAACATTACAACAGAATGAATTTAAAAGAGATATCAAAGGATACGGTATAACCACGAGGAACAACTAATACTATTTTTGTAACAGAGCGTTTACTTACTTAGGCTACCGGTTATACCGTGCCAATTGTACAAGCAAAAGCGATAAACAACAAAAAATAAAACGAAAATAGGAACGCTGAATAATGTTTTAATGATATAATTAGTACTACACTACAATATGCTTCACAGGTAAGCATGGACATGTCGCTTATTATATATACCACAGTGAGGAAAAATTAAAAACGTCAAGCTATTAATATAAATTCACACATTTCTTTTTCCTATTCTTTTTACAACACCATAGATCTTTTTAAACATAGTAATAACAAATCAAATCATCAAATCGAAAATACTTTATTCAGTCTAGGTCCTAATAATGCACTTATGAACGTCAAAGACTACCACTGGTTCGAAAATCAACCAGTCATCGAGAAGAATTGGCAAGAAACTCGATCGGGTACTTTTTTTTAACATTGTTTCACCCACCGCCGGTGCCGCTGCATCACATTCAAGAGACGAGACTACAACACGACCGGAACATTGATATTAGCGCCACCATATTATAAATATACATTCACACTAGCGCCAACATATTAGATACACATTGATACTAGCGCCACTATATTAGGGAGACACATTGACACTAGCGCCACCATATTAAAGATACATAAATAAAAATTATTATTATTATTATATAGATTGTAATAAGACTTAAATAAGAATATCATTATATAGAATTGAATCATTAGTTTGATCATTATGAATAATAGTATATTCTTTGACTTCATAGTTCGGCCATGAAAGGCAAGACGTCGCTGATCTACATGACGAAACAGATTAGTGAATACATTAGAGATATATAAATAAGGATAATTATATAAAATTGTTGTATAGTTTAAATAACATTAATTTGTTCATTCTTTATTATTTTTGTGTTACTTAAATTAGTTCGCGGAATTATGTATAAATAGTAATCGCTTTGACTTATATAGATGGGCCTTTAAAAGGCAAGACGTTGGTGATATCTACGCATTAATATGTACCAAGTATTGTAAGGTGAAGCTCTGGCGAAATAAATAGTGACAGTATCTACGAAGTGTTTATTGCCATTCCTGACTGCATCGACTCTATACGTGATTAGTGTAATAACATCTATTTCCATTACATCATACAATAGCTTTTAGTGGATGCACAGAGAGGAGTCAAGTTCAGACATCACTATCGTTCACATACTGATCCACTCTATAATATCCTTTTGACACTAAAACCCGTTTGACGTGGCGCTTAAATTTACAGTCCGCCAAATCGTGTTACGTGTGGGACTTTATTGTAGAACCTAACACTATTAGCTAAAAACTTATTACCGGTTTTGCTAAGTCTGAAACATGGGACGACCAGTTTATTACAGTTTCTAATATTTAGATTATGCCGGTCTTTTACTAAATTCAGTTTTTACGGCTTATAATAACTTTGCGTACTCTCAGTTCTTTTGAATTTTATTTCACGCTATTCACTTTTTTCTCAGATTCAGTTTAAATAGTATTTAGTTATATATAATGTTGTTTGTTTATTGTCAGCCTTATCAGCGAGGAGAGATTGACCTACTATATTGTAAATATAAGCAAATTATTATTATTTGTAGTTATTTTTTTTATTATTTTTAGTTATTTAGTCAAGCATGCATGCAAGCATCTCCATAACTTTTGTGAGATGATAGTCGACATTTAAAATGCTAGGAAACGAGAATAATGCCGATAGTTGTTCGGCAACAGATTCTGAAATTGAGGATAATAGTTAGCCAGGTGGGCTTAGAAAAAGTCCTACCACCTTGGAAACAAAGTTGTTAATCATTCAATATCAAGTGTGAATCTCTAAACGACTAAGAACACTAAATACATGATGTTAAATTCGTGATAAATAACTCTTTTGGGTCGTCGCCTTTCGGAATTACCTAGTCTATATTTAGCTGCCAAGTAACAAGCATGCGTGCATAACAGTGGAGAATGGCGTTGGATTATAGATCTCTTGAGGATTGCCGGTGGCTTTTGGATTGGATTGTATTTATTATCAGGTACAATGCTGGCAGTTTGTCGTGCTGGAATAAAAAAGAACATATGAAAAAGGCATTTGTAGTGCGAATATCTATACTAATATTATAAAGAGGTAAAGTTTGTGAGGTTGTAGGGGGTAATATCTGGGGAGTTGGAGAAACAATAGTCGAAAGAAAACGTTTCTTACAAACGCTGCCTTAACGATGAGAGATATATGTGTGATTGAGTTCTAGAAAAAAGTTGTAGCTTGATAATGCCTATTACCGCCCAATGAAGTGGGCACGGGTCAGCTAGTTTTAATCATAAATTATGGTCGCGAAATTGATGAAATATTTATTTTTCCTTAATATCGCTTATGACTTGCTCCAAAGTATTCGTCGGTAGCAAGTAGCGAATGTTCTGTCATCACATAGATCAGGTTGTTGGTATGCGGGCCGTCGTACTGTCGCCTGTGTTTGGCAACACGCGACATTTCGCTACTGCGCTGCCAGCCATTTTAATTGGTGAAGACTTAGAATTTAGATTATTGCATTATTACAAAACTTTGTTTGGGTAGTTAAAAAAAGACTTGAAAACGCTATTGCAATGTTATGACGTGAGTGATCTTGAAGCTCGATAGATAAGATGATATACTTCAATTGGCAGGAAGAGATCGGATATAAACAGCTAACGAAAGGGAAAAATGGAGGCAAATGGAGGAGGGGAGTTCCGATCAGGACGCGGTAGCGTACGCACGTGCGCTCCGTGTTTTTTTCGTAACTTACACCGACCGACGTGTTTGAGTGAGATTTTTTATTTTCGCTTACGCACCTACCTGCTATTTCCTTTGTTGTTTTTTTCGCACAAAATTATAATACTGACAATTTATAAATCACGGTAACGATTTTCGTTTCATTTTATCTTATAAAATGCACCTGTCCGTCCTCTTACTCCTATTGATAAAAGACACAATTCTGACAACAAAGATCAGAGACCTGGCAATGAAACATTTTAGGAGGACGTGGGACATCTATTCGGATTAACGTAAGAAAATTGTAAATAAAGTTATTGGTAAAGAGAAACAAAAAAACTCTGCAATATTTGTACGGAATGATTACTAACAGTTACATCCTCCATATATAGAACCTTTTTCATAAAATAAACATTACAACAGAATGAATTTAAAAGAGATATCAAAGGATACGGTATAACCACGAGGAACAACTAATACTATTTTTGTAACAGAGCGTTTACTTACTTAGGCTACCGGTTATACCGTGCCAATTGTACAAGCAAAAGCGATAAACAACAAAAAATAAACTAAAATAGGAACGTTGAATAATTTTTTAGCGAAATAATTAGTAGTGCACTACAGTAAGCTTCATAGGTAGGCATAGAGCTGTCGCTTATTATATATACCACAGTGAGGAAAATTTAAAACCCTCAAGCTATTAATATACATTCACACATTTCTTTTTCTCCTATTCTTTTTACAACACCATAGATCTTTTTAAACATAGTAATAACAAATCAAATCATCAAATCGAAAATATTTTATTCAGTCTAGGTCCTAATAAGGCACTTATGAACGTCAAAACTACCACCGGTTCGGAAAACAACCCAGTCATCGAGAAGAATCGGCAAGTAACTCGATCGCGTACATTTTTTAACATATATTTCCAACACATCATACAATAGCTTTTAGTGGATGCACATAGAGGAGTCAATTCCAGACATCACTATCGTTTACATACTGATCCACTCTATAATATTCTTTTGACACTAAAATTCCTTTGACGTGGTGCTTAAATTTACAGTCCGGCAAATCGGTAACATGCTTTGGGACTTTATTGTAGAACCTAACACTATTACCTAAAAGACTATTACTGGTTTTGCTAAGTGTGAAACATGGGACGACCAGTTTATTACAGTTTCTAGTATTTAGATTATGCCGGTCTTTTACTAAATTCAGTTTTTCAAAGTTTTTACGGCTTATAATAACTTTGGCTATAGGACTTGCTTACTCTCAGTTCTTTTGAATTTTATTTCACGCTATACACTTTTTTCTCAGATTCAGTTTAGATCATATTTAGTTATATATAATGTTGTTTGTTTATTGTCAGCCTTATCAGCGAGGAGAGATTGACCTGCTATATTCTAAAGCTACGCAAACTATTAGTACTTTTAGTTATTTAGTCCAGCATACTATCTCCACAACTTTTGTGTGATGATGGTTAATATTTATAATGCTAGGAAACGAGAATAGGGTCCTGATTGTATCGTAAACACAACACACTTACACACCATATGTTACATCCACCATAGTGCTACTCTTAGGCATATCGTGTTCCGAGATTACAGTGTTTTGGTGTATATATTTGTGATGTTTGTCCTCGACCTCGCCTGATTTTAGACGACTCTATGATCTACAATTATAAACATGCTAAACTCGGAGGGACTGTTGCAACACACCTATAGGTGCCTGGAACAGATTCTCAATTTGAGGATGAAAGCTAGCCAGGTGGCCTTAGAAAAAGTCCTACCACCATGGAAACAAAGTTGTTAATCATTTGAACGCATTCAATATCAAGTGTGAATCTCTAAACGACTAAGAACACTAAATACATGATGTTAAATTCGTGACAAATAACTCTTTTGGGTCGTCGCCTTTCGGAATCACCTAGTCTATATTCAGCTGCCAAGTAACAAGCATTTTTTTTATGTCATAAGTGGCAAACGAACAGGTGGGTCACCTAATGTTAAGTGATCACCACCGTCCTTGGACACTAACAACACCAGAGGAGTCGCAAGTGCGTTGCCACCCTTTGAGGGGAAGGGTTAGGGAAGGGAGAGGGAGTAGATAGAGGAAAGGAAGAGGGAGTGGAGAGAGGAAAGGGAGAGGAGGTGGGCCTCTGGCGCTCTCGCTGACCGAATGAAACGCAACAATGCGAGCACTGTTACTTCACGTCGGTTTTCTGTAAAAGAGTGATACTACCCCGGGCGAGCCGACCCATTCATACTGAAACCAGTAATAGCTTCAGCGTGGCTCTACCACCATAAAAAATGCCTGCATAACAGTGGAGAATGGCGTTGGATAGTAGATCTCTTGAGGATTGCCGGTGGCTTTCGGATTGGATTGTATTTATTATCAGGTACAATGCTGGCAATTTGTCGTGCTGGAATAAAAAAGAACATATGAAAAAGGCTTTTGTAGTGCGAATATCTATACTAATATTATAAAGAGGTAAAGTTTGTGAGGTTGTAGGGGGTAATATCTGGGGAGTCGGAGAAACAATGGTCGAAAGAAAACGTTTCTTACAAACGCTGCCTTAACGATGAGAGATATATGTGTGATTGAGTTCTAGAAAAAAGTTGTAGCTTGATAATGCCTATTACCGCCCAATGAAGTGGGCACGGGTCAGCTAGTTTTAATCATAAATTATGGTCGCGAAATTGATGAAATATTTATTTTTCCTTAATATCGCTTATGACTTGCTCCAAAGTATTCGTCGGCTCAATCGAACTGAATCGAATAGTTTAGTTCGTTTCAAATCCGATATACACGTATTCATTGGTGAATCATGCAATTTTCATTGCATAATTCAAAAATGCATATATGTATGAATAGCTTAGCATAGTTTAGCTAGGACAGACGCGTCTTTTTCGGTAACAGCCCAAGCCGAGGTGTGCGTGCACCCTTGTGTATGTTACCCAAAACAAAAATCGGCTGAGTGCCTTAAGCGCTCGCCTTAGTAGTCCGGTGAAGCTGTAAAGACCTTGCCAGGTCAATAGCATAGTCAGTTCGAAAAAAAGAAAAAAAAAATGCCATGCATTATTAGCATGTTTATTGCCATGTCGTCAATTACAACAAAGGCAACAAGGACAGCGATAACTACGTCTCTTTTCATGCTTGCGACGCTTATTTCATCACTGTTGATCAAAACATGAACAATTATTCGCTTAGATATCTTAGTTTTGGCGGGATCCTGGGTGTTATGTAGTGAACTTTATATTTTATTCACAAGTTTGTGTTATTTGGCTCTATATTTTGTAGTAATGGTGGTCTTTTACCTAATATAGTTTGGTTATTGTGCATATGTGGATGGGAAATAATACCACGGAGCATGGATTCTGACTTCTCACAAAAACTCCTTGGAGAGTTCTAACAAGATGGTCACCATCTTGTTAGTTCATTGAAATGATCGCTTGCAATTTGTAATAGTATTATTGCCTATTCGACAATGGTAATAATCTACTAGAAGACTGTTCGCCAAATATATATATATATATATTGGGTAATATGGCAGGTAATATTTGATTATATCAAATAAATGCACCTCAAATTGAGTCGGTAAAGTACCCCCGGTAGGCGATGAGCCGCCTGGACCGAGAGCTAGCGGAAGAGGCGGCCATCGTCCAGGCCTGGTCGCTCTCCCCCCCGGACAGCGATATCGACGCGTCTGCAGCCCGCCTCCGTGATGCTCTCCGCCCAAAGAGGAAAACGGTGTACTGGTGGACGCACGAAATCGCGGAACTTCGTGCGTCCTACTACCGCGGCCCGGCGGCTGTATGGATACAGCCGCCGGAGATGGTCCAATAGGGACCCGGACGAGGAGGCCCGGCTGTATGGCAACTACAGGACCTGCAGGAAGACGCTGCAGGTCGCCATCAGCCAGGCGAAAGAGCATGCATGGGAGGAGATGCTCCGAGAGCTGGAGAGGGATCCGTGGGGGCACCCGTACAATCTGGCCCGGAAGAAATTCCGCGGCCAGGCGCCCCGGGCAACGGAGACTCTCCAGCCGCAGGTGGTTGAGATGGTCGTGGGAGTATTGTTCCCCGACCCTCCGGAGCTCCTTCCTCCTCCCATGCCTCCTCCTCAGGTGGTAGAGAAGGCGCTGATCGGCCCTCACCCAGTAATGGAGGAGGAGATGGGGAGGCTGGGGGTAAGGGATGGAGGGGGAGAGGAGAGGGAAAAGGAGGGAGGTGGGCGTCCAGCGCTCTGACTGACCGAACCAAACACAACAATGCAAGCACTGTTACTTCACGTCGGTTTTCTCTGGGCCGGTTGGTACTACCCCGTACGAGCCGACCCATTCATGCTGTAACCAATAATAGCTTCAGCGTGGCTCTACCATCTACTTCCCATGAAACTTTAAAACTATTTTGATAAGAAGGAAATCGCAGGCATTAGCTAAATTGTATATTGTGTGTAGCTAAAAAAAAAAACTGTAGATACGTCACAAGCGCTTCGTCACCGACTTGTTAAAGCTTAGCTGGTTACCTTATTTTTGATCTCTGCCCCGTCAATCCGCCCGTATCTAAGTAACAAATAATAATTTATTTTTCACCACTGATATTGACAATATGCGATCTTACTTCTAAATTTTATCTAAGACAGTGTGGCGTTACAATATTACTTAACGCATGTGTGTGTTATCGTGTCATTTGTTTTGTCAAAATATTATATAGGTAACTAATGCAGTTACTAGTAGGCGCCCAGAGGTCGACATTCGACCATAGTTCATTGATTATTTTAAGTTTGATTCTTTTGTCAAATGGTATTATGTTATAATATCATTGTAGAATGTAGAATGAAAAAGGATAATTGGAACGTAAGAGTAAAATAATACATACAGTCGAGCATAGCAACCTCCTTCACAACCTTTTTTGAAGTCCTTTATTGACAGATGTCAAAATGTCTTTTTTTTTACATGTGTGTATATGTTGTGTAAAATTGAAGCAGTAGTGTGAGTAATGCATATTTTAATTAATTTAATGTACTTCTAATGCATTTTATATAAAATAAATAGCTTTCTGCACTTCTCCTCCATATAAACTTTAACTTTGCCAAGTTTCACGTTCATCCGTTCGCGCATTTCTCTCAAAAAGGGATACAAAGTTTGGGCTTCACGTATTATAATATATATGATGATAATATCATTCGCCAGTGAAAAATTGTCTAAATGGGTAAACTGTTTATCGTTACTTGATTTAATTCTATCGTAAATAATCACCTTATCTTAAATGATAACTATAAACTAACACGGCATTAAAGAAGTCAAATGTCATTTCATTAAATAAATAAATATTGAACAAAGTTTTATTTATAAAAAAATATAATTTTTAAAGTATACATACCATATTAAGAGTAGTTTATTATAAGTAGACGAAAGAATTGTTTTATTTATTTAAACTCTAATAAAATAGTAATCAAAAGTGTCAAATTTTTACATAATTACATCAAATATTGCGAATTATTCGCGACATATACAATAACAATGTAATAAAGACCACATATAACAATAAATTTCAAGCTTTTAGCATTGACGCAAGTGTAAGATTGACCCCGGACTTGTTTATTAATATTACGTTTATTGTTTTAAATTTGAATAACAAATTTTGTTAATGACAACAAAAGAATTTGACCAAACTGTTTAGATTTTTTGCATAATCGATTACTAAAACAATATCGACGTTTGACCTCTGCGAAAATAGTATAAAATTATGTAAAATTGTTTTTGCTCCGACATCAATGTCGGGTTGTTGTAATTTAGAATGGAAGGAATGTATATTTTATAATATTGTAAGCTTATCATCCTCTCTCTCCTTCTATCACAAATCACAATACTGTTATTTTACGTCTTACGTGTCGTTTGTTAATCATTTGAACTGTTAACGGAAATTTTATCGACCGATACTTTTTTGACCAGTAAGACCACAATGAACAAGACAACGATTGAGACAGCGAAAGTACAAGAGGGCAAGTGAGTATTTGGGGGCACCTAGTTAATTGAATAATGTCTGATCGACAGCCGCATGTCGTTAAAAGACAGCGACAATATGAAAGCGCGAGATAACTGTACTATGGTGCCATCTCTTAACGGCATACTAAAACATGATGAACAATTATCTCGAACATGGACTAAAATAAAACTTTTTGTGTCTTACGAGCAATTTACACTATAAAATCCCATGAGTAACTAATGCGCAAAATTTGAAGAATTTAGTAGCTATACCAATAAATCATTTGAAATTTTATATCTACACAAATTGATAACGTAAATCTGAACTCGTAAGCTATTGCTAAATTATACAGTTGAACATTAGAAGCGTTTATAAAATGGTTTTAGCATGTTTTATACTAATAACACATTTTTTTAGGTAAAAAGCTTTACGTTTGACAATAATCTTCCTAAACACATTACCAATTAATTGAACAATAGGTACATGGATCATACCAAGCAAGACTTTTATTTTATTAGTAGCCCCCGTTCCTAAGACGTAATATCTGAGACCATTTTTGCGTGTTACTGTATTTCCTTTTACATGCCTTATTCTACTTAACTCTATTACATCTTATATCTATTTTGGCGTCCCCTTTTTGTGTGCCTTTTTCGATTTACATTCTTTCTCTTCACTATTCTTTGATTTGTCTTAACAATTTCGCTCTTTTCTTTTAATTTTTCTTTCTTTCATTACAACCTTTATCTTAATTTCTTTACAGTCTTCCACTTTTCTATGTATTCATTGCCACCATTGTTATTTCCAATATTTTATCTGACATTTATTTTATTGCTTTTGTGTGTTACGTAGGTTCGAATCTTTGCAACTGAGTCGGCGTGGATACTGAAGGAAAAAAAAGATAGCACGATGGTAAAGCTTCTTCTAACACCGTCTGTGCTAGTTATCACCGTGAAGTTGAAAATCTATTGTCAAGTACGTATTAGTGCATTCTGTTGCCTTGGTGAGCCTGACAACCAGTTCCTATCTAGATTTCGCGTGATTACTATCTTGGACCACATTTCCATTTATCATTAGATATTATTGTCCAACTATATAACCTATAAAGTACATGAAAAAGAGAGTGTTACAGGATAGCTCATTATGTAAATGATAGTGATATCTGATGTCTAGATCAGCGTGCACTAAAAATTACAATATACGACCAATAAAAAACAATAACGTCTCTTGTTGCCTATTCTTGATGATTCCGATGTTTTCTGAACCGGTGGAACCGTTTCAACTCTCATAAATATATTTTGAAAGTCTAAATTCAAATTTAATTAAAGATTTTTTTGGATAAAACACTTAGAAAAACGACTATAGTTTAATTCCGTTATATGTCATATTCATGTATTATTATTTATTATATTAATGTACTTTTAAAATACTTTATATTCTTCAGCTGGATGTCTTCATGCTTCGTTTCTTTATACAAAAATATTATCAAAAAAAAAATCTAGGCTTTGTATGTTACCACCTTTGTATACAATGGGATATGCCATAGGATGTTATCAAACTATCGCCTGAATAATTACCGCTCTCATGTTAAAAATTGTGAACAATCACCCAACTGAGAATTCAAGCAGCCGTATTAAAAATCTAGTTGAATTTCTAAGCTTTATCAGTTAGTATCATTCACTGCATTACATTGTGATCAAATGCGAAATCTCTAAAGAGTAATAAAATATTATTTAGTTCTTCAGGAGAGCAAAACCAAATGTAATAAACAGAGAAACGATTACGTACAACGAGCTGCGTTACAACCATTAAATATAATACGGACTGGTCCATCCATCATCAGATTTATATAAAACCTTTTAAGCTACTACCTTCCCAAGACAAAGTAATTAGCGTTAACAAAACGTACAAGACCGAACGCCAGGAGCAATATTTACATGTACCATTACAATAAATCACTTCGTTCACTTTCCTAAATTGATATTGTAATCCGTTTGGCGTTTTGTTTTTATTTCCCATTGAATAAATGAAGACGTTGTCGTGATGCGGCTTCGTTAAATTGCTATCTCCAGTCTCTGTCCTTTATTAGAGTGGCTTTCTATTAATACTTTTAAATATATTTTATCATATTTTATTTTAACACTAGCTAATACCCGTGAGTTGTTTAATATCTTAACGTTTTATAGTAACATGTTTATGTACTCAGGAAAAATATAAATAAAATTAGAAGCAAGAATATACTTTGTTTAAAAAATTTCTTTGTCAACAATTTTATCCGTTTACTTTCGTTCCCTTTATCGTGCGCATCACACCGCTAGCGATTCTTCTTACAGATGTAATATGGGATATTATTCCCACCCTAAACAGCATAATGACTTAATATTTAGTGAAGTTTAAATAGAATGTTTAGTGATTATGGCTTAAAGATGAAAAAAAGAAGGAAGGAAAGGGAAAAGAATATACAACATAAATAATTATTATTGAAAGTAGATAAGAAAACTTATAAAATATGTACACGGATAAATTATGGTGGTAGAGCCACGCTGAAACTATTACTGGTTTCAACATGAATGGGTCGGCTCGTCTGGGGTAGTACCACCCTCTCACAGAAAACTGACGTGAAGTAACAGTGCTTGCATTGTTGCGATTCGTTCGGTCAGTGAGAGCGCCGGAGTCCCACCTCCTCTCCCCTCTCCTCTCTCTCTCCCTCCCCTAACCCTTACCTCAAAGGGTGGCAACACACTTGCGACACCTCTGGTGTTGTTAGTGTCCATGGACGGTGGCGATCACTTAACATCAGGTGACCCACCTGTTCATTTGCCAACGTTGATATAAAAAAAAAAAATATGTTTAATGCTAGGTAGGTAAAGGTAGGTTTGAACATTATATTGTGGAGGAACGACAAGGAACACATCAGAACAACAGCATGATGGCAGGGATTTATAATAGTGCCAGTGGTTGCTACTGAAGTTGAAGATCTGTCACCAACAACTCATATGTTCAGGCAGCTGGCAGGTTTACTGAAAATTCAGTCCATCTCTATGTTATCGTGTGATAGTTCAAGGGCACATTGTAAATTAATTGCTGAGATTGTGGTTAAATACTAGCTAGGACTTGTAAATAAAATATAACACAAAAAAAAATTGGTAAATGTACAATTTTACATACTACTCCACGGATTCTTTACCCTTTCTTATCTCACCGGCCGATACAAAATGGCGGATCACGGTGAACAGAAGCGGTTGAGTTACGTGCTCGTCTCAGTCGCTGTGATATGTTCATCCCAACAATATATATCGTCAGCCAATTAAACAGTGGCATTCAGACCTACTGACGACGACTGGACCCTGTTATGATGTACCGGTTAATCACTCTGGTATTGTTATTTTGGCACTAAGACTACGTTTGGACATAGGAATATTGTTTTCCTAATAGGAAGCTATATTGTTTCTCAGAGTTATTAGCTATTTTTATTATCGTTAACTACAATACAAAATTATTGTAGTTGAGTTCAAATAAAATAGATAAAAATGAATATTCCTCTGCCCCAAGGACGTCGCATAAAACCTTCCGCCGTTTTTTGTTATAATTGTCGAAATTCAACCATAATTCATTACTTTTTTGAAGTTTCAATGTAATTCAATTATAACAATATCAAAGTTTTATGCAATAAAATACATAAAGATGTAAGCATCCTGTACAACACTATATGATCTATATAAAATGTGGGAACCTCATCAACACATGCAACACGCATGTTTCTCGATTAAATTGTTTTACTGTATCGATTAAGCCGATCCCTTATCGATTTTAGATCGATTATTTTTGTACTGCCCACCGCCTTTTATGTGTGCCGCTATCCGATGTCTTTATTTAACTTGTTTTAATATTGAAATTGCATTTAACGCTTCGTGTTCTGGTTCTACGCGAATCATTAAAGATTAAGTGTATACATTTTTACTAATAATTGGCTACCGTATTTCGTATGGTTGGTTATATTATAATATGATCTATACAATATAGTAAGAATATAAATCTAATGTTAGTGTCCTTTTTTGATTTTCGTGGAAAAAAAAATTTTTGCTGTGTCCAGGAATTAGCAATAAAATACATTTCAACCATTTTTAGAATAGTTTGTCTGTCTGTCTGTTTGTATGATGCATAACTACTAAAGTAATGGATCCATAATAAAACCACACAAATAAATCATAAGGCATATCTTTGAGAATAACTTAGTTTTTGTTTCATTATAATCGGTTCATTCTATCAAAAGTTATTGTAATTTTAATGACGACGCGGCGTAAGTACGAGTGAAGAATAGATATGTAATTAGACATAATAGGTACATTCAAATGCCTTTTTTTTATACAGTTTTTTACTTATGGTTCCATGCGGGCAAAGTCACGGGCACTCCTAGTTTAACATAAAGTTATTAATGTTTTGAGAAATTATCATATTAATAAGCACTTGGCGTGAAGTGATATGTGTTTTCTTGCTTTGTAGTAATGGGGCAAGCGGTTTGGTGGTTATATTTTATTCTTCAATACATAAAATACATCCTTACGACGCAATTGAAGTCGCAAGTATCCGCTAGTTTATAATAAAATATGAATTAGCGATTAGGTTAGACATTTTATTGCTCTTATTAAAAATGAAACTCGAAATATATATTTTTAATATACAAAACTAGGAATATTAAACGTTTCAAAATAAAATGTCAGAAAAGTAAACGATCGTCTTTGTTTCTTTTTAAATTATAAAAAAATATGTTGTTTTTTTTTATTTGATCTCATTTATTCATTGTATATTCATGTTTCCGAACGCACAAGCGTCCCTTCCGCCTCCCTTCCTAACAATCATCTGTCGCTTAAGCCACGATCCATACCGCGGACGCAACAAAAAAAAAAACGATCTCTTCATACGCAAGAATTTGGTAGTCACTCATCACTACTATTATAAAACATTTTGTAAAAAGCGCATAGACACTAAACCAAAATATAGTGCATAATATATCGCCGCGAGTAAATTGAAGTGAAACCAGCAAAATCAACATCGGTGAGTCCGCATCCATTATTTCGCAAAAACCCCCCTTTGAACCAGCACCTTTACGCACAAAACAATCTCATTTTCAGAACATGCAATAAAATGTTATCAATATATATAAATTTCTTCTGTACGTGTGTATGTCACTGAACTCGTCCGCTCCGTTCGTTCGATCGATATTGATAAAATTTTGTGTGCGCGTTCCAGTCGATCCGAGAATGGTTTAGAGAATTGCACACGGTAGGTGGCGCTGCGGTTGACTTTTAGGATTGCTTTTTATTACCAAGGCAGGACAACGTCTGCCGGGCCCGCTAGTATTTATATAAATCACTACGGTTAAGATTTTATTCTAAGTTTATATAATTCGAAAAACTACTTTCGAGAAACCCAAACTTCTTATTAAATTAAGATCCTAGAGCTGCGCGACACAATTTATTTTTAAATAGATGGAACCCTATGTTTTGAGCAGATTTTTATGTACATATAACGCTTTGGTACTCACATAGTTCGAGTCTGGGGGCAATGTATAGATATTAGAACAGAAAGGTGACTAAAAATTAAAGTTACTTTACTTACATTTAAATGGCTGATTTTATATATGTTATTTTTCACGTCCGGCGGGATGTTTGCCCCTTACAATCTGTCTGGCTGATGAAATTTTGTAATAGTTACTTGAATAACATATTAAAAAATAAAGCATTTAAAAATAAGTAAAGTTCGTTCATTTTCTTGTCTACTTTAAAGAGTATGGCAGGAGTTGTGCCTCTCGGAAAGTGTCTTGAAATACCGGATTCTACTTTAGAATGATATTATACGAAACAATAGTAGGTGGTAGAGCCACGCCGAAGTTATTACTGGTTTCAGCATGAATGGGTCGGCTCACCCGGAGTAGTACCACCCTCTCACAGAAAACAGACGTGAAGTAACAGTGCTTGCATTGTTACGTTTCGTTCGGTCAGTGAGAGCGCCGGAGGACCACCTTCTACCCCCTCATCGTCTCCCTCCTCTTCCCAAACACTGGCTGGCGACGCACTTGCGACTCCCCTGGTGTTGCGAGTGTCTATGGACGGTGGTGATCACTTAATATTAGGTAACCCACCTGTTCGTCTATGATATCAAAAAAACAATTAAAAAATCAGCCATTTCAATGATTTACATTTTAAAGTAGCTCTTACTTATAGTCACCTTTCTGTCCTGATATCTATACATCGCCTCCAGACTCGAACACTGTGAGTGCGAAAGCGTTATAAACTTACATAAAGGATTACTCAAAACATAAAGTTTCATCTATTTAAAAATGAATTGTGTCTGGCAGCTCTTGGAACTTGCTTTCTGTCCTGATATCTATACATCGCCTCCAGACTCGAACACTGTGAGTGCGAAAGCGTTATAAACTTACATAAAGGATTACTCAAAACATAAAGTTTCATCTATTTAAAAATGAATTGTGTCTGGCAGCTCTTGGAACTTGACTAACACTGCACTGGACTGGACGTGTCCAGTTTAAAACGTATAACTTGACAAATAAATATCAGGCATAGAAAAACAATTATCTTCCCATTTACACCAACTAGAAATATACTTAGATTGAATGTGAATCTCAATACCTCATATTTTCTCATTGTTCGATTCAAGCGAAATGTCTTTATTATGTTTCATATTTTGGTTATCGATATAAGTACATAATGATATATAATAATCGACGTCAAAGATACCCCAAAGAAGATTTCTTTTCAAGGAAAATTAATTTAATGAACACCCACTTCAGTTCATAACGTATTTTTAATTTCACAGGAAGAGAAAGCCTCCTAGTTTCCTTACATCTTTCCTTACACCTCATTATATGTATATAAGAATAAAATTTCATATAAACAGACAAAGAATTCGTAATTTTCTCTTAAGTATTCGACATCCAAGGCAAAATGGATCTGAACTTATAATTATTATATCAATTCTTGAAACTGCGGACTTAAAAGAAATAATGAAACCCTTTTCTAAATAAAAAAGTGTGTGTACTTATGTACATCCGTTAGAAGTTATACTTCTATGGTGTAACAAGATAAAAATTTTTTCAAAATTTTTATTTTTTGCCTTATTCTACGTTTGTAGAAAAAACGACACTAACAATAGAAAAAAGGTATTTAATACATTGAAAGTTTTAATACAAATAAATACAAACAACAAATACAACGAAACAAAATGTTGGCTATAGCTAACTTCAGGGTGTCGGTTTTTTGTGACGGTGTGCGTGCGCATCGTAATAACTTCAGGATGTCGGTTTTTCGTGACAGTGTGCGCACGCATCCTACAAAATTTACTCTCATCATTTTGCCGTAACGCGCCGAAAGGATTATAACTTCAAAAATGAATATAGTCGTGTACTTTTCTGTTCTTTATTATAATATAAACTTTAAGTATTATCAGTTTAATAACAAATTTCATTAGTAATTTCTTATAAGTTAACTATTTTTTATCATTTACGTATTATAATTCCGTGTTGATTCTATAATTGAGTTATCAAATTACTCAGAGCTTTTTCATAAAATATTTTATATATACACAGGAAAATAGGCAGTGTATTTTTTTACGTAATTTAACGGTAGATTATAACATAATATTAATGGTCGGCTTCTGAAGTCCGTGTTCCCATGGCAGAGGCACGATAGGAAATTTATTGATTCGTGCCTGGAAATGCCATAATAAAAGAAAGAGAGATAACTCACTATTTTTCTAATAACTTTGTAACGAGTTAATTGTAGTTATTTAAAAAAACTAGCTAAATACGTCAATGATGAATGTGTTATGATCCTATAAGTTCATTTATTAAAATAACGGTCATTATTTATAACCCTGAAATTCTACGCCATTTAAATAATTTGTTACGTTTACTACAACACAATTTTAATAACAAAAAACGCATACGACCATACGTAAGAAGTGAAAACTTCTATGTCCCACTTGAAAAATATTTATATACTTGATTTATAACATTGATTATATTATTATAATACGCAATAACAAAAACGTCGTTTTTTATATATTGATTTATACTGTTTTTAATTCAACGCAAGATGCCTTAAGGAATCTAATTCCAAAAACAGTTGTTTTAAAGTTCATTTACACATTATTTCCCTTCGAAGATATTTACATAGAAAAATAATTCAAGTAAACCGATTTTTTTTATGTCAAGTATACAGTGTTGTATCTGTACACGTTTTGGATTGTGGCAGAGAGAAAGTTTTTAGAGGAAAAAATAATGTAATTAATATATTTACACGCTACCTTATAATATTTCTAAATGATTTGTAATAGCTGAATATATAATTGAAGAGCTGTTTGGAAATTCTAATCTTTCGGTTGTTATTAATGAGTCTGTGTAATAATTTATACATTATCGTTTACTTCATATAATTTAGTAAAAATATCTATCATTATGTATATATTTTTATAGGTGTATTTTGTAGGTGGTTGAGACACGCTGTAGCTATTATTGGTTTCAGCATAAATGGGTCGGCTCGCCCGGGGTAGTGCCACCCTCTCATAGAAAACCGACGTGAAGACTACCTTTTACCCGCGATATCGTCCGCGTGGAATTTCCGAAACCGTCCGCGGTATTTCCGTGTATAATGTCCCAGAATCTTAATAAAATCAAGACATCCTAGTTGAAAACTTTCTTGACAGACAACCAAAAACATAATGTCACCTTTATCTATATAATTTTCTGTCCGTGTATATGTAAATGAACTCCTAAACGGCTGGACAGATTTTTATGATATTTTTGGGAGTGTTCATGTGAATTCAAGAATGGTTTAGATTCACAATTAAATCCGGTAGAGGAAGATTCGATATCTTTTTCTCGTTAGTACAATCGTGTTAAGTCATGGTGGACAAATAGTTATACATAAAAACAGACATCCAAGATCAATAAAGGCTTAAGTTAGCCATAAACGAAATAAATCACGGAAATATATAAATCACAGATAGATATAACGTCTCGTGACGTCTCTATGGATTTCCTTGTCGCCTTTCAGAGGTAGGATACTTGAGTATAGTAGCCCGGGGCGCGGCACAATAGCGGCTACTTTTTCCTTAGCTATAATAAACATTTGTATTCACCGCACAC
Source organism: Antheraea pernyi (assembly GCA_015888305.1). Lineage (NCBI taxonomy): Eukaryota > Metazoa > Arthropoda > Insecta > Lepidoptera > Saturniidae > Antheraea > Antheraea pernyi. The sequence continues at coordinate 32,918 of MU161767.1, forward strand.
GCTCTGCTGAACGAGACGCGCCCCGAGACACTACGATTTACTTATAAAAAGATCATCTTAAAATTTTCTTTGACTTTTCACGATAGTAATCTAAATAAAAAGATAGAGGTCAATCACTGTGCGCATGTCACAAAACATAGATATAATATATATAGATTTTGATCATTTTTTGAAGAAAAACTTCTTTAGGCGCGACTAGGAGGTAATTGGTCGACAATGCAACGGAAGCCCGTTACGGCAATATGGCGTCACGTTTCTGTATCATCCGGTTAGATAATAATGAAACATAACCAAAACATATTAAATCATAATTAATTTAATCCGTTACTTTTCTATGTTTTTTTTATATCATAGGAGGCAAACGAACTGGTGGGTCACCTGATGTTAAGTGATCACCACCGTCCATAGACACTTGCAACACCGGAAGAGTTGCAAGTGCGTTGCCAGCCTGTGTTTGGGGGAGAGGAGTGAGGAAGGGAGAGGGGGAGGGGAGATGGCCTCCGGCGCTCTCACTGACCAAACGAAACGCAACATTGCAAGCACTGTTACTCCACGTCGGTTTTCTATGAGAGGGTGGTACTACCCCGGTTGAGCCGACCCATTCATGCTGAAACCACTACTAGCTTCAGCGTGGCTCTACCACTACTTTATTTACTTTATAACAAAAAGTTGCTAATAATATTTCCTGTGTAATTTAAGTTCCGAATTAGCTGATAGATGGCACTACAGATAATGAGGCTTTGATTTAATTTGTTACTTACATTGAAACCAGATGGCAGCACGCGCCCACGTAATTATACATAATTAATTCTATTGTATGATTTTTATTATTATTCAATTTAATATTTTAATAATATTTTTTTTCTCAAAAATTATTGATCGACTTGTTTATAAATTATTTATTGCCAAATTTTTTAATTTAACTTCAATCGCGTGTGACGGTTATACGCACTCGTCTTTTTTGGATTTGCTTACTAGACACTCGATCCTTACTTCAAAACTAAACAGGATATCTCATCAGGATAACACACAATCAAGTATTTGCAATATCCTCAATATATTTATTATTGAAATTTTCCATTTTTAGAGTGAAAACTTTAGTCGCGTTGAGCTGTTTTTGGTACGAGACTTATGGGTTCGCGTCAGTGACATGTTGTAGGTGGTAAAGCCACGCTGATGCAGGTGGTAGAGCCACGCTGAAGCTATTAATGGTTTCAGTGTGGATGGGCCGCCTCGTCCGGGGTAGTACCACCCTCTCACAGAAAACCGATGTAAAGTAACAGTGCTTGCAATAACACTAGTTGTGTTCTTGGCTTCTCAGGCGTTTATTATTAAATTGTTTTCATTTCGTAAATGTATTTTACGTAATGTATTATTTCGTAAATTAATTTTGTAGGTGGTAGAGCCACGCTGAAGCTTTTACTGGTTTCAGCATGAATGGGTCGGTTCACTCGGGGTAGTACCACCTTCTCACAGAAAACTGTCGTGAAGTAACAGTGCTTGCATTGTTGCGTTTCGTTCGGTCAGTGAGAGCGCCGAAGGCCCACTTCCCTTCCTCCTAACCCGTCACCTCTCCCTCTCCTCCCTCCCCATCACCCCAAACACAGGCTGGCAACGCACTTGCGACTCCTCTCGTGTTACAAGTGTCTATGGACGGTGGTGATCACTTAAAAAAAGGTGACCCACCTATTCGTTTGCCTACTATGATATAAAAAAAAAATGAAATGTTAGTAATCGTTAATGAGACATGCTCGAGACAATGCGCTTGCGACAGACTAGCGACGCGTAGTATAGCGACCTATGTACATGAATTATTGATATCTTATTTTGAGTTTGTGCAGCCCATCATATTTTTGATGAATGAATAGACTGTATAAAGAAGTATAAGTAACTGATACAGAGATTGTATATTGTTACAAGAATTTTAGGAAAAAAGTTACAATAACTAAGCAGACGTTTTTTTCTTCTTCAATTTTGTTGGTTTTGCACAAATGTCATTTGGAATTGGGAGTATAAAGGAAGAGAGGGGTGATCGCAATTTGATACACTTCACTGTTCACTCCCTTGACGTGTTGCATGAGAATAACATAAAAGTCACCAAGATTTGTCAGTCATGATTTAGATACAGTCAGAAAGTCTTGGTAATTTAAAATTTATTATTTTGGTAATACTAAGCAAACGTTAGAACAGATTTTGTAGAACTCCAGGATTCTTAAAATAGGTTTCAGTTTCAGACAGTTTCTTGCATATACAAGTCCCACTTAGAAAGATTTACAGTATGTTAATGGTTAGGTATATAACCTAGTCGAAAGTAGAAAGGCTTTCAACAACTATGTGAACTTTCTCTCAAAATAATATATATGTCAATGTCTTTTAGGTAGATTTTCGGTTAACTACAAACGAATTCACCTGTTGAAGTCTACTATTAAATCGTATAATCTTACGTTTATACGCATAAATAAAAAGTTGCCACCAAAATCGACACGATCGAGCCCCCGATATCTTTCGTTTTGGACATTATGAAAGGTAATAATGGCTTTTTAAAATCGAGCGCAGCACAACCGCTCATTACTTCGAAACAAAAGGGCGATCATGTGAATAAATTTGCTAAATTATTGTTCTTTTGGACTCCGGGGCCCGGGGGCGATTGCTTCGAAATTACTCGAGATGATTACTATTGGTTCGCGCAATATACGTTAATAAAACTCGAAAGTGACTTGAGTTCGTGTACACCGTTATGTAGAATTGCGAAAGGTCGATATAGGAAGGAGACAGTTTAACTAGATTTCAATTTAAATAGAGTTCTGTCTGAGAAAGGTTTTTCTGTTCGAATTGCAGATATTTAGTTCTTTCTTACCTAATTTCAAGTAAAAACACTAGTTGCAGACATAATATAAGCGAGTTAAAGCGAAAAAGTGAAGGGAATTTCGAGAAATATTCATTATTTTATAGTATCAATTATTCCGATCTTGAAGAATTAAGTATTAGGACATAAAGAAAGAGAAAACAGTCTTTCGAGTTGCATAGTTGTTCCACTTATCGAGGGAGATATTAGTAAAGCAAAGAAGTGTAAGGA
>MU161768.1:0-14452 GCA_015888305.1 Antheraea pernyi
GTTTGCCACCTATGATATAAAATAAAATAAATAAATATATTGTACAATATATAATTGTACATGGTCTCAATTTTATATTTCTTTAATACAATATAAAAAAAAACACGTGCGGAGCTGCGGGTACCGCTAGTATAATACGTTTACTTCGAATGTATTTTTTAAAGAAACTCATTAATTAGAATCGATTTTAGAAACAATTTTACGCTAGGTTGTAATGTGAGTATTTACATAGAACTCATCTTACACAACTTATAAAGGAGTATACGAATTTGGGCAGTAATAAATCTCGTCGGGTTATCGCACGAGTGCGGTGTAAGTGTTAACATTATAATTGTAACGACTATTGTAAGTGTCGGCTGTGGAATATCTGAGTGAGTTTGCGAAGGCGATGTAATATTTTAATCTTATCATTCAAGTTAAGTTTCATGTCTCGCGAGGAAAGTTTTGATCCGCGGTTCAAGTTTCGAGTCGGGAGACGTTCTTACAACTGTGACTGCGGATGCTCTGTAGCTTGCTACTCTTAATAGCTTAGATACCGTTTATAGTTATACCGCTTTGAGAATCGTTTGTTATTAGGCGATCATCAACCTTACAACTTTATACTGCTTTCGTGGTCGTATACTCTACCACATCTTTTATTATCACTATTATCTGATAGTATAGATAACAATTTTACTAGTAATATATTTTTTATACTTTTTTAATGACTAGCCGCTGCCCGCGACTTCGTTCGCATGGAATAGTTACTTTGGGCTAACGCTAACACGGAGCGGAAGCACTGAAGAGGAAAAAATACCCGATTTTGAAATATTCTTCACTGGTACTGAGCTCCTTTTGATTTTAGCGTGATGATATAGCCTATAACCTTCCCCGATAAATGAGCTATATAGCACTGAAAGAATTTTTCAAATCGGACCAGTAGTTCCTGAGATTACCCCCTACAATGTCACAAACTCACGTCACAAACTCACAACGTCACAAACTTTACCTCTTTATAATGTTAGTATAGATTAAATTAAACTTATATGAAGTATACGTAAAAATGAATCAGACGTTAATGTTTTGTCGTTATCGTATACGATATGATAATTATATGTATAATGAAAATGGAATAATTTATGCATCACTGTTATTTTTCATATGAAATCAAAGATAATTTCTCATACGAATATGTGAAATTATATTACTGTTATTTTTGGTATGATACGCAATCGTATATTATATCATTATATAATAAATAATTATTATTTGCGGAGTTATGAGCATGATTTGTACTCAACTGGTAGTTAACGCCGGTACGTTAGGAGTTAAAAACACATCATTCGTGTATATGTATCAGATCTATTAATATTAACATTGAGCGAAAAACTAAAATATAACAGGTTTTTGTTTATCACCAGTGAAATAATATCGATGTAACAGAATAACGTCACTACGACATGACTGCCTTAAAATATATCACTTTATACCTATCTACTGTATAAGTACTAGGAAAGATACTTTGTTTAGTTTTATACTGCGTAGACCAAAACAAGAAACCAAAGAATATTTTCATTTAATAATTGTACGCTACATTCTCGCGACTTATCCAATCTAGACTTAGGATTATAATTTAAATGTGATTTCATCACTATTGATATACACTTAATAAGCAGTTTTACAAAAATGAAATACCGTGTTACGTTACAACATCATAAAACTATCAATGGATATCCATCCAGTCCTGTATAAAAGGACAACCTTATTAGGCCTATCGCAAAGGGTACCCAAGATGAATGTCACTCTTGGGTATGATAAAAAATGTTGTTTGCATGTAATTGTTAAAAAAACAAGCCGGTTAGGTTGATTAATTTGGAATTAACAGGCACATATTTTATTCAATTGCAAATTACTTAGTAAAAATGTAATTATAGAACAGTATCAAATTAATGTAACCCTAAATATTGTGAAATATGTACTTCAATTAGTTAAGAAAATGTTAAATTAGAATAATATTTTCAACAGCAACAATTTGCAAAAACTTTGATTTATTTCCCCGCGATGAGTTCTAACCCCGTTCCATCAAGAAGGCGTAATAAATGGAGAGAGGCAACAGAATTAATTGCTTCTAAGGAATGCACCCGGATGCAACACAGCAAATGATAACGTAGATGCAGGAAATATAGATAGTGTGGGGACAACCTCGGTACGGTTAATATTAATAAACATTTTTAGCGCTTTATTAAAATAAATTTATGAAGATATATAGGTATCTTTTATAGATTTTTTATATTGTATTTGATTAATACAATCAAAATCTGTATCTATGTAGATAATAGGTTTTGCTCGTAGTTGCGCTTGAATCAATGTAGATTTGAGATATACATCGGGAAAAATAGTACTTTCTGGTGCCCTGTGCCCTTTTCTGTACACCTGACAAGCTCAGATGCACATTTATAGTGTTAGTTATGCTTCCTTTTGTTAATTTTTAGAAGTACAACTTCCTCACTTTATATCGTATTCAAACTTTACAAACATACAGTTAACAGATGCAATGGACGCCTAAACACTGTTATATCATCATACAAATAATTGTTCTGTGCGGAATTCGAATCCAGGAAACTCATCGCAGCGGCAACGTGCGCTATTCGTACAATACATATATTTTGAGTATCTAGATTTAAAGAAAATATACCAGATCTGTTTAAATAATCTTGTACCCACATCAGACTGGCAGACGCTAAATTAACGCTCTTGAGTTTAATTAAAAGTAAGTCTTCGATAATGATCAGAACATTCTAATGTACGTTAAAGCTTTAGGTAGATACCGCTCAATTAAAATAGTAGCGAGTAAGTAATCTTAAAATGCCATTTGACTTGGAGACATTCGAGGTAACGATTGTATAATTCTGTCTTGTCTGGAAACAGCATAATCCCAACGCTCAAACTCCGCAGATGAAGATAGAGAATAGAAATACATTAATGTTTGTTTAGTTTGATTGGAGCCAACTAATCCTGCATTAGTCGGAGATGGCACGATTTCTTCGGGTCCGTGGTTGATAACTCCAATTCTGTGTTACAACGGGATCAGTGATAGTTAATCTGTAAGCCGCGGGTTCACGCGATAAAGATCTAAGTCAGATGTTGTCTATCTTGCTTAGGTCGGGCGGGAGTGAGTTAATGACTTGGAAATCATTCGGGTTAAGTTCCAACGGTTACGGATTGAGAGATAAGGACTAACAGATTTGTCTGTTATTTCGGTCGCGACGCGCCGAGTCTCGAAAGTTCCAAAGTGGTAAAAACAATCTTTCTTCGAATGAGGTTTAATCTATTAAAATGTTTAGGTTCCGATAGCTAATTATTTAGGTTAATTGTGGTTATTTTAGATTCATAGTATTTATAACATAAGTTATATATATATGGGAAAGTCATAATACAATGGAATTTGGATAAATACTTTCGTTTTGTCTTAACGAAAATTTACTAATGAAACAAGTCATTCCGTTTTTTTTAAATAAAACTATTACTGGATATAAGTCTTTTGAGTCGTCCACCATTTTATAGTAGGTTATAGTATAGACCAAATGTGGAACACATTTTTTTGGAAATGTGATTGATTTATGATAAGTTTTTCCATACAATACAACAAACTCAGTGTGTGACCTACTTTTTTTTTAAAGAAGTTGTCAATTTTCAAACGTGAGGTCATAAACATTTGATTTAGGTAAATATTGAATTATGACTTAATCTTTATTAAGTTAGTTTAGAGAGAAAAGTTGCTACCTTAAGCTAATTTTTCATCGTTATTCAGTAGAGTCACAGAAATATATATGTCTTTTGTACATTATTCTAAAATAGAGTGAACATTTGGTTTTCAGGACTTAGGATAGTATGCGATACTCTTTTATTTTTTCTAAAACTTAATCCGACTGAAGTAAATGAACTGAAGTTCAACAGGGTATTTCTGTTCCATTTAAAACAAAAGTGTTACTCTTTCGTAACATTCCAGTTTTGCTTGTTCTAATTTGTTTATACAGCAAACACACAAGACAACATGATGTAAAACTTTCATAAATCACTAAGACCCTAGCGTTCCGGTTCATTTATCTAGTGTCTCATCATAGTTCCGCTGCAGCCGGATGCACCCGGTCAACGGTTAATTGATTATCCGGCAGTTAACTGGTTTAGCAGCCTCTGTTACGTCCTCCGCTTTCATCTTTACTCCAGTCCTAACTTAATTTTGCAGAGAATTTAATTCCTTATTGAAAAAAGTAATACATTTTCACCCAATAACTCTGTAAGCTTCATGTAATTTATGATCAGAAAATTAAAAAAACGATATTACCAGGCATTTTCTTTTATTTATATCATTTTTATTAAGTCTATCCTACAAACAAGTAAATATAAACATTTCAAATAATGTTAGTAATATACTGTATAAATAAGTTTGTATTGTACTTCAGAAGAAATTGGGGGCGGTTTTTTTTTATATCATAGAAGGCAAACGAACAGCTGAGTCACCTGATGTTAAGTGATCACCACCGTCCATTGCAACACCAAAGGAGTCGCAAGTGCGTTGCCAGCCTGTGTTTGGCGGCAGGGGTGGGAGGGGAGAAGGAAAGGGAGGTGGGCCTCCGTCGTTCTCACTGACCGAATGAAACGCAACAATGCTACAAACAAACTACCCCGGGCGAACCAACCCATTCATGCTGAAACCAGTAGCATCAGCGTGGCTCTACCACCTACGAAAACTAGTAGACTATAAAATTAGATTTATTACGAATTCGTTAATATTTATATTGAATTCGCAGCGATAATGAAAATTGTACTCTAATATAAATCTTGGGGAATTTTAAAACATATCTTTAGACTAATAATAATTTAAACATTCTTACACCTCTCAAGCGAATGCAAGAGAACTGCAGTACGTATATATTTTGAAATTCTATTAGAAACCACTATAAGTTAGCAGATACTAGATAGCGCTATTAATGTTCTTATCAAGGAGTTATAACCGTACATATGAGGTTATCTTGCGTTAAATTATATTATTTTTATGATGTAAACAGATTATGACCTTGTATTGATGAGATCAAATATCAACAAATAATTTAGTGTTTTATTAACACAATTTATCATAAAAATAGTAATGTATGATTATTTGTTTGTCTCCTGTGCGTTGCGAAAAAACTTTGATGTGTCAAACGACGATATATTCTAAAATAAAATTAAAAAGTGTGTGTGTACTTATGTACACGCGTTAGGAGTTATACTTCTTTTGGCGCGTTAGGGGAAAATTATGACAGTAATTTTTACGATGTGCACGCACACCGTTACGAAATACCGACACCCTGAAGTTATTACGATGCGCGGGCACACCGTCACGAAAAACCGACACCCTGAAGTTAGCTATAGTCAACATTTTGTTTCTTTGTATTTGTTGTTTGTATTTCTCTGTATTAAAACTTTCAATGTATTAAATACCTTTTTTCTACTGTTAGTGTCGTTTCTTCTACAAACGTAGAATGCGGCGAAAGATAAAATTTTTGAAAAGATTTTTATCTTGTTACGCCAGAGAAGTATAACTTCTAACGCGTGTACATAAGTACACACACACTTTTTATTTTTGTTTCACATTAATAGAAGTTTACTATTTTTACTATTTATTTACAAGTTTACCGTGGCTTTATAAATGTTACATCGTCTTGATTTAGATGTACTTCGTTAAAAGTTTCCAACGAGCTGCCATACGAACTGTCATATAATATGCTTGATATTACTTCAAAACTTGAAGGTTGAAGGCTAAGTTACACGAAGCATCACATAATAAGGCCTTATCGTGACAACAGTAGGCCCTCGACCGCGACCTCCCCTTGATAATTGACGCCCGGGAAATTACATGTCGGCCTGCAGACAGTTGTTGATGACGTCACGACACTTGATTATAAACGATTTATTTCACAAATGACGCGAGTAGAAGGGAGACAGCGGTAAGTTAGTTAAGACGACGATGTGGATGGAGTGCCATTGTGAGAAGGTTCAACTGGTATATGATTTTAACATCAACTGCCGTGGCGTTTGAACAATACCTAAGTGCAGGATAATTTCGCTAAGCGGGAAATCAAATTGCTTGTATATTGTTTAGGTGGGTGACATCCCGAGATAAGGGAAGCTTACGATCATTAAGTGAAGTGTGGATTGTTTGTTTTCTGATTGTTTATAGTTCATTTTACAAAATTTCGGGCCCTCAATAGAACAGAAAGCAAGAACAGCTGCGAGGAAACTTAGGATCCTCTTTAAAGTTAAGCGATATTTCACACTAGAATAGCTTCTTAGCCTGTGTCAAGCTCAAGTACGCTCATGTGTGGAATATTACTGTCACCTATGGGATGGATCAGCCAAATATCAGCTGGCCGCTCTTGACTCCATTGAGCATCGTGCTCGTCGGCTTGTCGGTGATGAAGCGCTGTGGGATACAATAATGTATAGTTTAGTGCATCCACGAAAAGTGGCTCGTCTCTCAGTATTCTATAGGCTACACTTTGATGAGTGTGCACAGGAATTGCATAATATAATTCCACCGTCCACAATAGACGCCGTGAGGGTTTCCACCCTTACGTGTTGATATTCCTGTAATTCGTACGAAGAGATTTGCTTCCACATTCAGTATACGTACGGCTAAGGAGTGGAATTCACTCCCGGCCTGTCTTCCCGTCATCTTATAAATTGCGAGTCTTCAAAAGAAAAGTGAACAGGCATCTAGTGGGTAAGCGCAATACATCGTCGGCCTCATCGTCACTTAAGATCAGGTGAGATAGGGGCCAAGCGCGTACCTGATAAACATTAAAAAAATATTTAGAAATGTCTGGAATAAGGTCTTATAAGACGATTTATTCTTTCAACCATGTTTTAATATTGAATATATTGTAAGCATAATTGTATTTATAGAGGATTGAATGCTTTTGATGTTGATTGAAGATTGAGTTCGATATTCTGTTTTTTTAAAGTAAAACTTCTTATAGCACGGTAGGGAAAAAATTGCGTTACGCGTTAAACGTAAGTATAATATAGTACAGCACAGCACAGTACAGAACAGTATAGTATAGAGTTTTCGAGGATTTATATATATACACGAGTATAATTTAATACATATAATTTAGTACATGAATTGCGAAATATTTATTGCTATCCACGGACATTTGAACTTGCGTTGTATTCTGCCGATGTTGAATCATTCGACCACAAAGATTTAGTTTGTAACCACCTCTAAAATCTACATCTACTCTAACAGTATACATTAATTGATATTCCAAGCCCGTGAGCTATTCGGTACATTGCTGTACACGGAATCGGAGAAGCGAAATTCAATAGTTCGCGTTAGTAATAAAACGTGGCTTGTTGACATCGTCCGTTGCACTATAGTTGAGACTTCATTTCAGTTGGTAAACTTGACCACGGTCCGAAATTGCGAGCTTATTGCGTCCACCGCTGTTTGTTTCGGTCAAAGCTTTGTGGTAAAGTGCGTCAACAATCAAATAAATGTCAAATAATATTATACTTGCTATGTTTATGTATTGGCTTTCTTTTTATGTATGCAGTTATATAAATATTTTCGCTTCATTTCTCTTTATTCTAGCTATATACATAAGACTCGCACTCTAGTATCTATCTGGTTTTTTTCAACTCTATTATTCTTTCTGAAAGTAGACTAACCGAGAGATAATAATTTTTTATTTCCTTTTTAATGTGTACATATATTTAAAAAGACTGTTAATATTTAAAAAACTTACTTATAATTCCAACTATTTTTAGATAAAAGGTAATTAATTCAACCATCTGTCAAAGGTAAGTCCTTTTAAATTGTTCAATATAATGAAGATCGGAAAAATTTTTATTATGCAAGTTAAAGAAATCGCATGTAAATATAATAATTAGCATAATTTTCTTTACAGACCTTTGTTTTTGCAAATGGGAAGTAAAATAAAAAACTTTACAAAGACCGGGTTACATAAAATGACGTTTCAAAGACGATTGGCATATAAATACGAGTATAATAGACCATTGAAAGAAAACGTAAAGATCTAAGCTTTTTAAAAAATATTTTATAGGTTTCGGTGTTTGACCACAATAGCATCTGATATTAAATGACGGTGTAGTCCAAGGTAAGATAAGATAAGATAATTTGGTAGGTGGTAGAGCCACGCCGAAGCTATTACTAGTTTCAGCATGAATGGGTCGGTTCGCCCGTGGTAGTACCACCCTCTCACAGAAAACCGACGTGAAGTAATAGTGCTACCATTGATGCGTTTCGTTCGGTCAGTGAGAGCGCCGGAGGCACCCTCCCATTCCCTTCAAGCCTCTCACCGCCTCCCCTCTCCCTGTCGCCCTCCCCCCAAACACAGGCTGGCAACGCACTTGCAACTCCCCTGGTGTTGCTAGTGTCTATGGACGGCGGTGATTACTTAACATCAGGTGACCCGCCTGTTCATTTGCCCCCTATGATATAAAAAAAAAAGATGATAAACACGCTAAATATAGACTCTCAAGTGCAACTGCTGTATCACATCCATAAGTACTTGGTGACAGGTTTTCAACTTGAAGGTTGTAACTAGCCAGGAGGGCTTAGAGAAAACCTATGGTAGGTTTCATGCTGGTTTTATCACAATACTTTCCTCCTCCGAAACATCCTCCTCACTCGTATAGATTTGTAGCTACCGAGTATGTCATCCTCTTTGGCAGGCTGAAACTTTTGTAAATATTGTAAATAGAATGTCGTTCAAACAAATGAATGATTGCGTCTCTATAAATACCTTATATGGTCATATTAATAAACAGTATATTTCACGCACTCCGAGTATTATTATTACCCTGTCCGTGTCAGTCTAGAATCTTATAGTAGTGAGCCCGAAGCTCATACAGATCCGATCCTACGTTGATCGACGTGGTGTGCGAATACACTAAACAATGAATAAATTTAAATGTTTCTGAGTTTTATTGAAAGAAGAGAGCTAAATTCCGTTAGTAGCCTATTTGTTAGAGCAATGAACCAAAAGTAACATTTTTCTTCACATCTCAAGCTCAATGCTGTAAGTCCCGATCGGGTTCGCTTCTCGACGTCGCTCGCGTTACTCGGCACAAGTTAAATGTAGTGTAAACAGAGGTAGTTATCGCGACACAGATTCGCACTAAATCTCCGCTACTACGGCCGTCATGCCGAACCGCGCGTCGGGACGCCCGCGAGGCAGTTTGTCATGTCGCCTGCCGTCGGCTCATGCCCTTCGTGTGCTATTTGAGATCACTGCTTATCGATTAAATCTCATGTTTTAAATAAATACATGAGTGTCTATATTTACATGATTATACGACTATTAAAAAAAAAGTCGAGGCAGTAATAAGGACTACTTGCCGACGGAAGTGAAAACTGAAAACAATGAAATGTGTTTTCTTTTGAATTTTTATATTAGTTATACGTCTGAATTAATTAAATTTCATAATTTGTCAAACATTAGTCTGGTTTTCACATTTATTGGTATTCTAAACAATAATTATATACATTTTTGTATTAACAGTACAGTTTGTACAGTTTATTAATCATAAATATGATGACGTGTTCAAGCTCAATACAGAATACCAATATTAAATGTACACAGGCCGTTATACTACGCGTCGCTACACTGACGTAAGCGCAATAAGGTCACGGTAGTAGTATGTCTCTGACGCGAAACAATAAGTCTATCTCCTGTTAAAAAAATACCACTCAAGGCGCCTAAAGAAATTTTCACTTCAAATAACACACGGAGGTATATCTATGTACATATATAGATATACACAGTATACATATAGCTCATGGAAAGCGTTCGGTGACGTTGAAGCGAGTTCATGATTTTTGTTCTCCCAAAAAAACCCTCAAAGCGCCTAAAGAAGTTTTCACTTCAATTATATGAAAAATGTCAAAGAGTCGATCTAATTCATAAAATATCATAAAACCTATCTACGAAAAATTCCACATTGAATGATCACGGTCCTTAGCCGATACGTTCACTAATTTTGATGTGAATAAACTGTAAATGATTTGGGGTGTAAGGGGTGTCGAATAACATTATAAGACTTGAGACACCCAAGCCAACCACACCTGCGCGTGGTGCACCCTACTGAATAACGAACGAGGCTATGGCGAAAGCGGGGTGGTAAGGTTTTACAGCCTGACTGGGTCGCAACCATCTATGTATGACGAAAAAGCCCGTCATAGTGATTCGCTTCTGCGGGTCGTGTTTCGGTATCAGCCTGTGCATATCCAACATTTCGCAGGCCGGCGACATGACAGCGGCGACCAGCGATGGATAGTGTGTCGCTCGGTGGTCGCCATTGTTTTTGGATAGTACTGTGCTTACCATCAGGCATAGTGCAGTAATTTCGTCGTACTATAATAAAAAAAAACGTAACCCTCTATTCTTTTTCCAGAATATGAATAATAAGAGAATGTCTAACGAACACAGCAAATAACTTATCCTTAGAATACGAATCCCTTTTTTACACATTGTTCGAATTTTTACACAATTCCAAAGACTATTACTAGATGAACCTTGTTCTAATCCCAATAACATTAAAGATAGAAGATTTCGAACTTTAATATTAGAAATAATTTTATAAAAGAAACCAAATGGGCACTGGAATAGACATTCAAATTCCAAGTGAATCAAATGAGAAACGAAATGTATTAAAAAAGGTTGCTTGTTTTATTAGACCTTCTTACAAAACATTTAAAATATGTATTCCAAAAGAATGTAATTGGAATGTAATAGAAATTATTATCAGGTTAGATATTTATGAGCTTTAAATTGGGAATAAGAACAGTAGTATATATTTTGTCGACATCTTACCACAGGCACATAGCAAAGACTATCTTTCATATAAACGATGTTGATCCCAAACCGAACTACAGCGAAGTCTCGGTAAGCTCACAAAAATAGACTCCGACCGAGAGTTTAGCAGTATATATTGAAATGTATAGATATATCTAATATTACTCGGTAAGGTATTTAAGTTTTATAAATTAAACTTGCTAATGAGTTCCCCATTAAAGAACTTTTACTTTGTTCGCCAAGCCAGTTGAGTTTGGATTTAGGTCACATTTTAATCTAGATCAGCGTGATTCAAGTTTGCTACTTAAATTTGAAACTTTGCTATCTTAAAAATCTTGTACCGAATATCAAAAGGATGCATTTATAATTACCTGGCTGCCCCCGCGAACTTCGTTTCGCCTTAATATGATTACATGATAATATGATACATAACAACATATGGAACATTTTGCTATACTACCCTACCCTACCCTACCCTAGAGACTCTTCGTTTTTGCGGAATACAAACTGACAAAACGAAATTTTTAAAGCGAACTGCTGTTAAATGGTAAAATTACAGACGTCAACTCAAAAATAAAAAAAAGCATTTTTTTATTGTAGCACGGCGAAATGACTGCTCTATGCCTGATGGTAAGCACAGTACAATCTAAAAACAATGGCGACCACCAAGCGATACACTATCCATCGCCGGTCGCCACTGTCATGCCGGCCTGCGAAAATCTGGATATGCACAGGCTGATCCTGAAACGCAATCCGCAGAAGCGAATCACTATGACGGGATTTTTCGTAATATAAATAATGGTTGCAATCCAGTTAGGCTGTAGAACCCTACCACCCCGCTTCCGCCATTGCCTCGTTCGTTATTCAGCAGGGTACACGTGCAGGTGAGGTTGACTTGGGTGTGTCAAGTCTTATGACGTTTGTTATTCGGAACCCCTTATGCATTCAAGTTGCTAATAACAATTTGAAGTTGCGTACACAATTACAGAAAAACAAACATATATTTAGGTTTATCTGTGCAATTTTTACAATAAAAACCTTCCTCAGAGTTCAAGGAGTAAATCAAATCAAAAATTACTTGAATTGGACCAGCCGTCTTCAAGTTTTGCGGTTATTCAGTATTATTCAGGAGTTATTCAGTATCATAATCTGAACTAATATTATAAATGCGAGCGTGAGTTTGTTTGTTACACTTTCACATCATAACTACTATTTCGATTATAATGGAATTTCGAGTACACGTTCTCAGATGTACAAAAAAGGACATGGAGGATCTTTCACCTAGAAAAAAAGATACAACTTCCGAGTGATACCTCAGAGCTACATTAACGAGGGAAAAGCCGCGATCAAAAGCTAGTTTCAGTCAATCAATAACAGCTCTAATATCAACATTATCGGACGTATTTTGATACAATATGTAATTAGCATCGATCATAATATAAAGTGTATAAAGAGGCAGTGTAGCTATCTAATAATATAATTCGTAATTAGAAGAAACTATATTTCATTTTAGAAGAGAAATAAAAACGTTATTATGTAAAAATATTCACTATAAAAGACGGTCTGTGCTGCCAAAGCATTATATTTCAAACAGCAAGGATTGCAGCAGTTCGCGTCTGTCGGAAAAGGCTGGAGATTGGAAACATAATATTGCAATCTCGTTCGTCAAATACACTGAACTCCGTATATGCGTTAGGGAGCAATACTGATTCGCGACGGGATACCGTGGTTAAACTTCCCTACGTACAGCAATCCGCTCTTTCGTATTTAACCACGCGCGGTTAGATCTTCTTGTTTGTTTCGAATTTGTACTTCGAATTGTTACGTAATTTCTAAGTATATTGAAGAACTTAAATCGTATTTTCATTGTTTCTATTCTTGTTATTCTATCGTTATCGCTGTTTGATGGTAGACTAAAGTTTTTTCCGCGTTATATTTATACTTACACTAGCTTTTACCCTCAGCTTCGCTTGTGATAATATAGATTTGATCTATCCTTGGGAAGCACTACTGTTTTTTAGATGAAAGTTACCATATTACCTTTTTTATATCCTTGACATTGCGAAGTTTTATGATAATCGATTGAGTAGTTAAAGCGTGAAATACGCAAAAGCAAACAAACTGTTATTACAGTAATATTAGTTAGGAAAGAGACGAAAACTATCCATAAAATATATTTAACAAAAAGGAATTCTGGGCGGCCTTCGTGTCTATGACAAAACATATTTCTATAGTCTTTGGAATTTTTGTCTGCCTGTTTGTACTTGCATTACGCATAAACCACTAAATACCTATAAATATATATACTAAACCATAAACGTAGTAGAGCCACGCTGAAGCTATTACTGGTTTCAGCATGTATCGGTCGACTCACTCAGGATAGTACCACCCACTGACAGAAAACCGACGTGAAGTAACAGTGCTTGCATTGTTGCATTTCGTTCGGTCAGTGAGAGCGCCGGAGGCCCACTTCCCTTCCCCCTTCCCCGTCCTCTGTGCAACTACCCTCTCCCCCTCACCCCAAACACAGGCTGGCAACACACTTGCGACTCCTTTGGTGTTGCAAGTGTCTATGGACGGTGGTGATCACTTAACATCAGGTGACACAACTGTTCGTTTGCCTGCTATGATATATAAAAAAAATGATTTTAATGATTTTTTTGTAATAATAGCTTACACACTCTTCTAGTATAATTATAGAATATTTTATTCTATATATGTATATTTGTATTTATGTATAAACAACAAGGATTTATATATAATATATAATGTATTTTATAAATACATTCTGGATTAAATGTAAATGAAATGGAATTAACCCGAATTATATTATTATTATTTATTATTATTAAACTCTAGAAGATGTTAAACTTATTGTTTAGGTAGGTTAGTTTAATGTTGTGGCTTCGGGAGCTGTTTGACCGCTGTCAGGCTGTCTAGGCTTAGCGTGTATATCATTTTGGACCACAAGGGCTGATGTTAATCGCTTCCGCAGTAATTGTACCTCTCATTCTCCTGCACGTGCTCCCCGGGGGAAAATAACAGAAATTAAGGCAAAGTTTCGGCGGTTACCTCTTTTATGACGTGTTCTTATCTACGGAGAACGACGTGTGTAGCGAGAGTGTGGTATCTAAACAGTTTTACTTATAAACTTTGCTTTTACTATACTTTCACCGTATTACAAAGTAATAGGGTATAGTATCGTGTATGTTTGTGGATATAAAGTGAAAATATAAAATTGTTTTTGTTATAGGTATGTATAAGAGGTACCTATTGTGGCAGAGGCGCTTTGTTTGCGAATGTCGCCGATATATCTCGAAAGTTGTGCGGTGCAGCGACGCATCCCCGCGTGTATGAGATCCGTTTATATCAACTGAATAGATCGTAAATTACTATAATGGAACGTCATTAGCGTTTAAATTAACTGTGTGACTTTCCTTTTAGCGTATTAAAGTGAGTATATATGTATGTATTTTATAAAAATAATGAGTAATTTATTATTAGAACAGAACAGTGAAATAAATATACAATTTAAGACGAATTTCAAGGGCGGTCCTTTTGTTTTTTGTATAAAGAGTTTTCCTTATACGGAGAGAAGAGAACAAATAAAT
>MU161768.1:14856-26155 GCA_015888305.1 Antheraea pernyi
AAGTGGCCGTCTCCGCCAAAGGAGGACAGGCAGGAGGAGAAGGCGCTTCGACCAACTCCTCCTGCCACCGTAGCCGGACCTGAGGGGATGGGCCGGGGGCCCATCTCCTCATTGCACAAGTCCAGCGGACGAGGGGGGGCAGCCGGTGTGTACCCGGTCTGTCCCTCTGTATGTAGGAGCCCGGTGGCCATCTTCCGCCGGGCGGACTGTGGGGGCGGCTATACAAGGTTGATTAGCGTGAACGATCCCTTGCCAGCCCCCACAAAACGGTCTGGCCGTACACCGTGGGGTTTTAGTCCGTGCGACTCGGACATAACCCACCCTCTCCCCCGGGAGGGTGGTGTATCCATAAGGGATTTCCCCACGTTAAAAAAAAAAAAGGTTAGTTTAATGTTTTGGGCATTAAAAGGAAGAATATAGGAGTAGCTTTTGCCCCGTGGCTTGGCCACCTTTATTGTAGAATTTTCTCTGGATAAGCGGTACCCTGTGTCCTGTACAATAATACTCTTGACAACTCGTATGCAAAATATCATGATGATCGGTTCAATAGTCGATACGTAACAACGTAAAAAACAAACAAAGAGACATTCAAATTTATGATATTACTAACTTCTGGCCGCGACTTTGTCCGCGTGGAATAATGACTTTGGGATAAGTAACACGCAGCGGAAACTCTCAAAAAGAAAAAAAGATTTTGAAACATTCTTCATTTGTTACCTGGTCCTATTGACTTTAGCGTAATGATATATAGCCTTCCTCGAAGAGTGAGCTATCTAACACTCAAAGTTTTTCAAATTGGAGCGAACTTTCATCCCCTATTTCCTATTATTATTTAAACCCTTGAGGGTAACACTTTTATAAACTACGAATATCATATTTATTTATGTCGAATTAACAGCTTAAAAAATAAGGTTCAAGCTTGTAGCTCAACTCTCTTTTTTAATTTTTTCATCTCTCTTTTCAACCCCTTACAACCCTTTTTTCACACTATATCCTTTCTTAGGCTCTAGACTATCTGTGTACCAAATTTAATTTATATCGGTTCAGTAGTTTTGGCGTGAAACAGACAGAGTTACTTTCGCATTTATAATATTAGTAAAGAAATAAGGATTAGGAAGTATGTACGTGTAAACAAATTTGAAGAAGAATTCAGTATTTATAATGAATGAATATACTAAGGACTGAATAAAAATGTGTTTGCATATTTATTTCATTTATTCCTAATTATTTTCACAAATTTCGCTTATTTGTAATACCTCACTCTTAGCAATAAATAATAATACTGATGGCTTCATTCATTGTGTATATTTTAATATTGATTCTGCAGTTAAAATATTATTCATGTATCTATTACTTAAAATAAGATTATTACATTCAATAAACACGTTTATTCTCAATCGGTTGATAAGTGAATATTATAATTGATACAGTATTATAAAATTTGTTTGCGATGTATCAGTTTCATTAATATTATTAACATCTAATTTTAAAAATACGAATTAAATTAGCTAATTTCAAACACAAATTTCGAAAGAGACAACCGTTTTCTCTTTTAAATGGCACTTCGCGATTACAGAATGGAAAATAACAGAAATTAAGGCAAAGTTTCGGCGGTTACCTCTTTTATGACGTGTTCTTATCTACGGAGAACGACGTGTGTAGCGAGAGTGTGGTATCTAAACAGTTTTACTTATAAACTTTGCTTTTACTATACTTTCACCGTATTACAAAGTAATAGGGTATAGTATCGTGTATGTTTGTGGATATAAAGTGAAAATATAAAATTGTTTTTGTTATAGGTATGTATAAGAGGTACCTATTGTGGCAGAGGCGCTTTGTTTGCGAATGTCGCCGATATATCTCGAAAGTTGTGCGGTGCAGCGACGCATCCCCGCGTGTATGAGATCCGTTTATATCAACTGAATAGATCGTAAATTACTATAATGGAACGTCATTAGCGTTTAAATTAACTGTGTGACTTTCCTTTTAGCGTATTAAAGTGAGTATATATGTATGTATTTTATAAAAATAATGAGTAATTTATTATTAGAACAGAACAGTGAAATAAATATACAATTTAAGACGAATTTCAAGGGCGGTCCTTTTGTTTTTTGTATAAAGAGTTTTCCTTATACGGAGAGAAGAGAACAAATAAATAATTTTGTGGTAAACCAACCAAATTGAACTAATTTCTACGTTATAGAGCGTAACGAACGACGTTATAAAGAATTTACATTGTATATCAATGTTAATCGTAGGTAAATGATAATTGGAATATTTTAGAGTTACGCGATAGTAATATAAACCCTGTGGAATTTCATTTGTATTTTCAGGGGTACTATGTATCTTACCTTTTTAATTTTGGAAGTTGAAGCGTCTTAACCTGTGTTGAGCGATTTAAAAAAAATTGGTAGGGGAAAATCTTATTGGTTCGTGTCACCTGGACATGCCTGTCATGTATTGCGCTTGCACCATACTACCGACGTATAGAATAGCGGCCTGTGTACATGTAATATCTATATTTTGTATTGAACTTGTGCATATAGGTTCGTAGGTGGTAGAGCCACGGTGTCGCTATTACTGGTTTCAGCATGAATGGCTTGGCCCACAGGGGTACTACCACCCGACCCACAGAAACACCGACGTGAAGTAACAGATATTGCATTGTTGCGTTTCGTTCGGTCAGTTTGAGCGCTGGAGGCCTACCTCCCCTCCCTTCCACCTCTTCCCTCCCCTCCCTCTATTCCCCAAAATATAGGCTGGCAACGCACTTGCGACTTCCCTGCTGTTGCAAGTGTCTATAGACGGTGGTGATTACATCACGTGAGCCACTTATTCGTTTGCCTCATATGACATAAAAAAAAACGTGTTAGATTAATTGGTAGGCTGTATCAAATTTCATATAGTGATTGTTCGGAGTGCCAATAGATGTGAAAACCAGGTTAATGTTAATAATCTTAATTTACAAATTACTAAATTTAAATAATTCTGACTATAATTCCTGTATTTGAAATTTATGACCAAATTTGAAACCCTTGAAAAACTCATAACTAATAATTCCATTATCACTACTTAATCCAAATAACTCTATTACCGATCATTAGTAACTTGTGCTAAATTTTATCATTAGGTTATCATGCTTAGCCCCTATGGGAAACCGTAATGATATGAATAAATAATTAATATGAAACAACCTCAATCGATCAGTAAAAGTGTTGCCAAAATCGATTCAATCTTTTCGGAGATTCTCCTGATTAAATAATTTAGATATTACACTCCTTATTTGATAATCTAGAATCCTGTAATCCTGATAATAATAATAATAACCATAATAATAAACTTAAAATCGATTTATGTAACAGATTAGTAATTCTAATGTAAAACGATAATTTATATCGTAAATATACAGAATTGTAACATATTTTAATGTCTACGTACATGAGAAGTTTTCGATCATAGGGATTGCAATGTTTGTTTCAATTTCCTGCTCTCTGTGAACATCCACGCTTTCTATTACACGGATTCAGCTTGGATGTAGAGATCTTTCTTCATAAATATTTATTGGTATTTTAATATCAATTTTAAGCTGAATAGTAAGCGCGCAATAGTTTATTCACTATTAATTTGGTCTTGAATTTATTGTGTTACGTATATAGATAGAATAAAAAGCCGTCACAAATTTTATGATGATTTTCGTTTTTTTAACTGATTATATTTATAATAAAAAACGTTTATTCTTCTTTCTTATATTGCCATGTAATCATGGAGTATATTCAAAGTCTTTAGCTCATCAGGAGGTACCTAATTAAAAAAATAATAGTAAAATTATATCCAAACAGTCACACATAAAGTTGAGAACGACTTAATATTCTTATTGTAACGGGGACGCGCATGAAGTTCACAGTTCTTTCAGTGTCATGTGGTTAAAAAATAAAACAAAGGAAATTGACCAGTAGCAAACTTTCCCTATAAAAATTAAACAGAATAAATTGGGTTCTGAACCGAACTAGCTAAAACAAAAGAGACAACCCAACATATATGAAAAGCAATTTTTTTTTCGAACTTACTACGCTATGCAATACCAAGCAAGGTCTTCACCGGTCTTCAGCTTCACCGGATTACTATGAAAAGCAAACTTCGTAAATAATACATTATACCAAGTCTGTACTTCCTATATGCTAAATTAGTATAGAAGGTTAAGGAAGATTTATCTAAAGACAATACAAATTTTATATTAGTTGATGAGAGATATTTTCAAGTTAAAATATCGTATAAAAAATGTGGTAAAAGACATTTACTCGAGGTAGTTGCTCTACTTAATAGATCACTGGCTTTTGCTAATGGCTTTATTCGCATTGGTGTAGATTAGAAGATCTCATCAAAAACATAAATGTGAAATGAGAGCCAATTTCAATGTTATGGTATTGGCCTTGGTTCTTAACTTCAACGGCAAAAGAAGTGAGACTTAAATGTTTTTTTTTTGTGACTGCGAGAACAATTCCTCGGGGCTGCTCTACCACGGGTAGGCAGAGACCTTTTATATCCAAATTTTTTTTTCATTATTGCTTTGATTTTTGTTGATTTTATATTTTTCTGTTTACTACTTTTACTTTCCTTTAGCTGTTTCAAATTTTACACATTTCTTCATCATTTTTATTTTATTTTGTATCTTTTTACTACTTTGTGATGTTTCTATTTGTTTTTGCTCTTTAATTTTTGTTAAATTTTGTTCCAACTTACTTCCATTATTTATTATTCTCTATTTTGTTCATATTTATATTTGTAAGTTTTTTGTGTTATATTTAATAAAATTTCAATTCCTCTATAATTACAGCATTGATCTAATCTTCTTGTTTTTATTAATTCTATAAGATTTATGGTAGTTTCTAAATATTTTATTTCAGAATATAACTATTTTTACTATACAGTCTCCACGAATTTTGCAGTATTCTTCATAATTTTAATTTTGTTATTTATTTATTTTTGCTTTTTTAGTTTTAGGTTCTTTTTATTAGTCTAGATGTTTTATTTTTATTGTTATTACTGTTCAAGATGGCATTTAATATTTTTATTACTTTTAATTTATTACGTTTACTATTTTATTGTATTTGATTTTAGTATTTTTTATTATTTGATGGTTTGAAGGTTTTATTATTATTATTGGGTTTTGATTGGATTTTATCTTGATTTGTTCTAAATTTTTTGTGCTTTTGATCCATAGTCCATACATCCGCAGGATATTAAGCAGTGCCTAGCCAGTTCTCTTTAAACTTTTGTTTGAGCGTCATGCATGCATCTGTCTTGTTTTTCTTGATTCGTAACCGCAATCTCTCCTCCTAAGTTGTCATCTTCGACATCTTATAATGGGTTCCAAGTTCAATGTTCAGTCCTGAAATTTATTTACAACAAGCTTCTGCCCGCGAATTCGTCCGCGAGAAATGGTTACTTTGGGCAAACGCTAACACGCAGCGGAAGCTCTCAAAAAGAAAAGAAAATTCCGATTTTAAAACATTCCTCATTGGTGCTCCGCTCCTATGATTCTTAGCGTGATGATATATAATAACCTATCTCGATAAATAAGCTATCTAACACTGAAAGATTTTTTCAAATCGGATCAGTAGTTCCTGAGAATCGGTTAAGTAGTTAAGACTTTCAGTATAAAAAATAAACAAACTCACTTTAGCGCTTATAATAAGAACAATAAGTTCATTATTTAATAAACAAAATATCATTAAAACTTATTACAGAATATCTACAATTATAACATTTTAAACATCATTATTCCTTTCAATATTGTAACACTGATCAAGAGCTGGATTCAAAACGATTTATTTAAACTTGAACATCTATTAAAAGTAATGTTATACCATTGAAGTCTGCAGGCTTTGAGTAAATAAAGTAGTGGTATGGATCCATTTCCTAAATGTGTTTGCGGCTCACCGGCCAAATAAATTGCAGGCATCAGTTAGTTCCAGTAGATAAAAAGAATACTATTAAGTTGTATACATTTATAATCTGATAGACGTTATTTTAATTATTTCTAAAGCATAAATTATTGTTACCACGAAGATCCTTAACGGGGTTTGCTGTAGGAGTTGAATGGTAGAAATCGTCACGTAAAGAAAAAGTGTCATGCTCATGTGTTTCTTTGCCTCCACGCACTTTACGCACCTAGGTCGGTAAAGTTTCATAACACTTAATCATCAAAAAATTTTTTTTATTGTGGCACGGCAAAATGACTATGCCTGATGGTAAGCACCGTACAATCCTAAAACAATGGCGACCACCGAGAGAGAATCTATCCATCGCCGGTCGCCGCTGTCATGCCGGCCTGCGAAAAACTGGATATGCACAGGCTGATCCCGAAACGCAACCCGCAGAAGCGAATCACTATGACGAGCTTTTTCGCCATATACATGGTGGTTGCGACCCAGTCGGACTGTAAAACCCTACCACCCCGCAAATCATAAATTGAACCACATGCACACTACAATTACAAAATAATTGTTTGCACCATCATGGCGTAAACATTTGTATAACCTCAATACTGAAAGCCACTATTTTATTAAAAAATGTTTCATTTGTTTCTTGTTATTGCTGTTAATTATGCTAACTTTATTAATACAATTTATAATTCAATACCTTATATCTAATTTGTAAAGAATGAACATTTTTCTAACTTATTTAATGAAAGTCTTTATTCAACTTTACCTTATTTGTAAAGAAATTATAGAAAATAAAAATATACAGATTATACACAAATAGCTAGAAACACACAGACTTGTGAAATTGGAGTTAATTTTTAGTATTTACTCATGTATTATATATTTTTTGAATAATTTTGGATATAA
Source organism: Antheraea pernyi (assembly GCA_015888305.1). NCBI lineage: Eukaryota > Metazoa > Arthropoda > Insecta > Lepidoptera > Saturniidae > Antheraea > Antheraea pernyi. The sequence continues at coordinate 21,708 of MU161768.1, forward strand.
ATAATATGACAAGGTTATTTTAATTTGTGCTAGAAAATTCTTAGTTACAACATTATAAATTAGGTATTATTGTTTATCTCGTGATAATGCAAATTAAAAAATTGTATATTTCATGCCTCTGGCTACCACTCACTCGTATCCGTCACTTTGCCTCGTTTTTTTATCTCCTTAACAATGTATTTTATATCCAGAGATTGCTTCATTTCTCTAATGTTAGAGAAACACATCGCTATACGGGTAGTGGTTATAAAAACCGTATTTTTTTTAACTTTAATTAAACTTGCTTCTGCCCGCGACTTTGTCCGCGTGGAATAGTAACATTATGCTAGCACTAACACGCAGCAGAAGCTCTCGAAAGGAAAAAAGAAACCATTTTGAAACGTTCTTAATCAGTGCTCCGTTCCTATTGAGCGTCATGATATATAAGCCTATTATATACTTCGTCGATAAATGAGCTATCTAACACTAAATTTTCAAATTGGATTAGTAGTTCCTGAGATTAGCGTGTTTAACCAAACAAACAAACCCTTCAGCTTTATAATACTCTACATTTTTATTACTACTAATTAACTACTTAATGGTGGTAGAGCCACGCTGAAACTATTAATGGTTTCAGCACGAATGGGTCGGCTCGTCCGGGGTAGTACCACCCTCTCATAGAAAACCGACGTAAAGGAACAGCGCTTGCATTGTTGCGTTTCGTTCGGTCAATGAGAGCGCCGGAGGCCCACCTCCCCTCCCCTCTCCTTTTCCCTCTCCTAACCCTTTCCCCCAAAGGGTGGCAACGCACTTGCGACTCCTCTGGTGTTGTTAGTGTCCATGGACGGTGGTGATCACTTAACATCAGGTGACACATCTGTTCGTTTGCCACCTATGACATAAAAAAAAACATTACATTTAGGATTTATGCGAATAACATGATTCTTGGTTTTGTCGTGAACCCAGTACTTTAGCAATTTATTTCATACAAACAGACAGACAAACAGACATTTCTAAAAATGATTGAAATGTATTTTATTAGCTGTTAGTGTTTTATTGCTGTGTTTAGTAAGTACTAGCTATACCAGTGACTCCGTCCGCGTAGAATCTAATGTAAAAAAACAGCGACTAATAAAATCTTCTGAAGGTATGAAGCCCATTTACTTATCCACTTTCCTCTCGTACTTAAGTCGCGTCGTCATTAAAATTACAATAACTTTTGAAGAGTGGACCGATTTTAATGAAACAAAGATTAAGTTATTCTCAAGCATATGTTTTATGATTTTCTTTTTGAGGTTTTATCGTAAACCTAGTACTTTAGTGATGCGTGTTTATACAATAAGACATACATTTCTAAAAATGGAATGTATTTAATTAGATATTTATTCCTAGACACCTGCAGCATTTTTTTAAAACTAAAATCTAAAAAGTACAAACACTTTATATTTTTACATTCTTATTATTTGTATAGATTGAACTCTCATGATTTAAAAAAATAAGGACCGTGTTTTCAAGAAGTAAAAGTTAAAGAAAATGATTCGAATCTAACCACTATTATTTGGATGAAGCGCATACAACGACAGATCTCTATCATTTTATTTATGTAGATAATAACACTTTTGACATACAAAAAAAAATTGTGACATGAAAAGAATTTTTTTCATCATTCATTATTATTAATCATATACCTATTTCCTTCGAAATGACAATTTTGTCTTCTACAAAAAAATACATATCTTAAATGGTTCTAATAAATTAATGTTTGAATAATTTATCTTGTATGAAATATGATAAGCATCTTAAGAGTTTTCTCGTTTAATCAAAAACTTATTAGTAAATAGATATATTTAATTTGCTTAGTAATAAGGTAGGTTACTAGCTTCATATAACTGGAACTGTACGTCATTCTCCATAACGCAGTCGGTGCGGAAAGCGCGTTAATGGGTCCTTCAGTCGATGCCTGTCAGATGACTGTCGCTATGCATCTACTGCTTGGTGTAGATTTATGCCGGTACCCGGAGCATTAATGCGTAAATTCACGCTAATTTTAGTATTATCAATATATTTCGAGTGTTTATATTCAAGACAAATTTACAATGCTACTTATGATAACTCAATGTAATGTAAAGAATGAGTACATTAGAGGAAGTTTGAAAATAGCACCAGTGACAAAGAAGTTGAGTAGTAATAGGTCAGCATGGTATGGGTATATCGTGAGGACAGATGAAAACCATGTAACTAGAAAAGATTTATGTATGATAGTGGACGAATATAGAAGTAGAGGAAGACCGAAAAAGTTATGGATAAATTGTGTGAAAATTATGTTTTTTTATTTTTATTGTTGAACGGCAAAGTGACTGCACTATGCCTGATGGTAAGCACAATACAATCCAAAAACAACAGCGACCCCCGAGAGATACGCCCTCCTCTGGCGTTCGTCGCTGTCATGCCGGACTGCGTAAATGTCTCTTCACTTTACGCTTGTAGGACCCCTTGTTATAGGAAGGAGAGAACACACTAGCCGGGAGATTGTTCCACAGCTTCACGGTACGGCAAAAATAAGATGTAGCGAACTTTTTAGTTCGTGCCCAGATAGGAGTTACCGTAAAACTGTGGTTCCGAAGACCAGCGCGCCTAGTTCGATTGTGAAAAGGAGAGGAAGGGATTAATTTGAATAACTCTTCAGAATACTCGCCATGATACAGACGGTAGAACAATGAAAACCATGTAACTAGAAAAGATTTATGTATGATAGTGGACGAATATAGAAGTAGAGGAAGACCGAAAGAGGTATGGATAGATTGTGTGAAAATTTATATATGTTTTAAAGTTGGGAATACTGAGATGATAAAAGAGGAGAGTGTAGCAGAAATATGTTGTGCCGACCCTACTTAGGTGTGGTTTATTTTTTTATTGTAGCACGGCAAATGACTGCACTTTGCCTGATGGTAAGCACAGTACAATCCAAAAACAATGGCGACCATCGAGTGACACACTATCCATCGCCGGTCGCCGCTGTCATGCCGGCCTGCGAAAAACTGGATATGCACAGGCTGATCCCGAAACACGACCCGCAGAAGCGAATCACTATGACGGGCTTTTTCGCCATATACATGGTGGTTCAGGCTGTAAAACCCTACCATCCCGCTTTCGCCATTGCCTCGTTCGTTATTCAGCAGGCTGCACCACGTGCAGATGAGGTTTGATTAAGTGCTTCAAGTCTTAGATGTTATTCGACACTTCTTACACCCTTATTTTCTTAAGGGTAAGAAGATTTTGATGACATTTATTATTACTCAGTATTGTCAGATTTAATATGGACCTAGACTTTTGCCATTTCCACATAATATATCCTTCGGGAATAGTACTTCTTTCAGGATGAAAGGTAACTTATGGCTTTTTCTGTATTCCTCATAACGTGTATACAAGACAGCACGATGATCTATTGAGTTTTTAAGATGTGAAAGCATAGGAAACAACCAAAATACTCACATTCACATTTCAAATATTTAGTCAGGAGGTTTACTTAGCAAAAAAAAGCAATGATATTTTTAGGAAAATTTATTTCATACCCTATAAATATTATGTTTTACAACACGAAACATCAAGGTGGGCTCGAAAAAGGAGTTCCGATCTGGACGCGGTAGCGTACACACGTGCGCTCCGTGTTTTTTTCTAAACTTACATCGACGTGTTGAGTGAGAATTTTTATTTTTGCTTACGCACCTCTCTTGCTATTTCCTTGTGTTTTCTCTGTGTTTTCGTGTGCTGTTCACAGGTCCGAAGTGAGGCAGAGCAAGCCGAGTAAGTTTTTTATAATTTATTCTGCTTCTTTTGCTTTTTTCTAACTGTTATTTCTTGTGTTCTAGAACAAGGTGTCAATCGTTCGGGTGTCAATCGGTGTCAATCGTGTAGCAGCCGCAAGGCCGGGCTTTGTTACTTTTCGGAGTGACAAAGAGTGCACTTTTCGGTGCGCCGGTAAACCGCACTTTTCAGTGCCTGAAATCGTACTTATCAGTACGCGTCGAGTCTCCGTGAGGTGCTCATTAAAGAAGTGGTAGGGCTTCCCCCTAGGCTTCGTAGGTTCTTCTGTGAGGCATTGCACTTCGCCCACAGCTCTTTTGGTCCGGACTCGGGATAGTCCCGTAAAAACCGTTAAGGCGTGCCCCCCTGCCTCTCAGGCGGGGAGGTTGTTTCGCGTCCCCCCCTGCCCCCTCAATCCACCGGTATGGATCGCAAGGATTATCTGGATCGGTTCTGCGCCGCTCTTCTAGCAAACGGATGCGACGAAACGTCGCTTAGTTCAGTTTACGAGAAATTCGTATCCGAGTCCTCCGAGAACTCGCAATGTACGCCCCGCGTAGCTACATCGAACGCGTTTGCGGCTCTCGAGTCCGACTCGGAGTCGTCCTTAGATTCGCCGGATTCGCCGCTGAATCCGGCGGATCGAGCCCGTGCTCCCGCGCCAA
>MNPI01023709.1:0-35306 GCA_015888305.1 Antheraea pernyi
AACCATTAGACCATTACCAATAGACTTCGGTTATTACTTTAGTTTTATATCTTATACACTTGGTTTTTATCTAAAAATACTATTAACATATCTTTATTTATTTGTTACAGTTTTAAGAAACTACGACTTTTATAAGTATTACGCGTTCAACGGTGTGTGAAGTGGGGTAAGTTATTTTATGCACATGCGCAGGAGAGAGGATTTATGTAAACGGATAAAATTGTTTAAATAAGCAAAGTAGCTTTGTAAGTGAAATATATACCAGGTGTTAGGTTAGTCGCTTACAGTATTCTAAGTGATGATAGTCAATATTCACATTTAACATATAAAATAATAATATAAACATAAACACTAATAAACTACAAAGAGAACCTAAGTTAAAATTTATTTCAAGACTTTCGAAAGTATAAACACAAACGTAATAAACCTAGGTGCAATGACCAATGCCGAAAGCTGTAAGGGTACCGACCCGGAGCTAATAACCTTCGACAATAAAAGGAACAATAAAATCTTCATGCCGTTCCTACGTTCACTTTTAGGTGAAAGTGAAGTCACCCGACGGTCATTGATACTGTGCTTTAACATAGACGCGTAGAGGGTTGCGTATAATTTTTGTATTTTTCTAGATAATTAGGTCAAATATTAAGCACCTATTTTTTTATCGATTTAAAACGAGAATCGAGTGCAGAAGAATACGAATCCTCCATAAATATTGCTACTGTCCAAACTTTCACCCTGCATAGTTTTTGTTTTCATTTTTTACTGTTTTTTCTCTGTACATAAAATATGCTTTTGAGATTATAAACAATGCAGATGAAGACGCAGGTAGCAGCTAATACACATATATAGTTATTCTTTTTAATGTGTCCGACCTGACTGAGACTGCCATATACTAGGCCCACCATAGCGGTAGATTTAGCAGCCGTTGCATTATATATCTAATATTCAAACGAGGAGATATACTTTTTAAACCAAACTGGTACACCACTTCAGCCAGTATACATCCGCTTGACTTGCAAGCCAAAATGATACGACTACTGTCGACAGACTGTACAATTTTGATTGAACACTGTTATTTTTCGAACGCACTGGACATACCGTCAGCGAAGAACTATAGTGACTCCATTGGAAATGCGATCACTATTCTGGTGTTTTTAACTCTTAGAGAAGATAATGACTATACTGAATTTCAAGGAAACGAAAATATTAACCCTAATATTTTATCTTCTCAATTAAGTAACACGGGGTGGTCAAAGAAGTATATCGATAACGCGTTAACTTTATTATATTTACCTACATTTCATAGGTATACGTACTAGCTGATACCTGTCTGCTTCTGTATGTATTAAATAAACAAGATGGCAAAGGAGCAATGCAATCCAAAAATAAGTAGACTAGAACTATTTACGAAAAATTCCACGTGAAATGGCCTTGATCCTATACCGATAGGTTCAGTAGTGTAATGTAGTGAATTGCTGTTATGAAATATTATAGTAGTCTTCATTACCGTTAGTTTGCTATTCTACGACTGAGATACATAGTCCCGTGGATGCATTTGAAACACAAGCTCAGGTTTTGCTGTTTTGTTGTAAAAGTAGGTTTGGCTGTTGTACTACCAAAAGATCTTGCACTCTTTTGTACAAGGTCTACAGTTTGGTAGGTGGTAGAGCCACGCTGAAGCTATTACTGGTTTCAGCATGAATGCATCGGCTCGACCGGGGTAGTACCACCCTTTCATAGAAAACCGACTTGAAGTAACAGTGCTTGCATTGTTGCGTTTCGTTCGGTCAGTGAGAGCGCCGGAGACCTCTACCCTCCTCTTCCCCTTCCTTCATCCCTTCCTCTCCCCCGCCCCAACATAAGCTGGCAACGCACTTGCGACTCTCCTCATGTTGCAAGTGTCTATGGACGGTGGTGATCACTTAACATCAGGTGACCCATCTGTTCGTTTGCCTCCTATGATATAAAAAAAAGTCGCTTACATCCGAGTTATTACGGGATCTAAAAATGTGTAATTAAATATTCAAATGGGAGACGCTTCTATCCACTTCATTTAATGCACCAGCTGGCTTATTTACCGATTTACAAGGCTTAATATATAACTGAGAAATTACAAAATGCGTTACCTGTCAATGTGTATATAAAATATAGGTATAATTTCCTAATTCTTAATAACATAATTTGTAGTATAGCTAATCACGCGATGATATGTATATTAGTATGAATTTTAAAACAGATTAGACAGGTTAATATAAATTAAAATTAATGCGTGACGTGTTAATCTATGATAATTAATTTATGCAAATTATTATATAGGTATAGGTAACTAAAATCTAATATTTTAGTACTGCATTCTTAAAAATGACACAAAATAATGTGCAGATATTAATTAAGTCATTCAAAACAACAGCATATTGCTGTTTTAAATATTTAACGAGATATAATGAATGATATTTCACCGCTAATTGACTGATATAATGACCTAAGTTGCATACAAATTGTCATTTGGTCTGATTACCAATGTATTAAACATCGTTTAGGAAAATGTATTAGCCTTCGTCATTGTTTTGCTGTGAACATGACTGCGATAGGTTCTATGAAATATAATTATTAAAGGAGTTTCCTTTATATTTTTAATAGAGTCTGCAGAATAAATTATGTTCTAAATGTATTTGTGTATAGAATACATCGATAAAACTAAAAAAATGTTTAAGTATTAATAACAATTTATTACATAGAAAATACGAAGATATGTCATCGTTTTCTAATTTTGTAACGATGCATCTTGTTAGAAGTTTCGAGAATTTATTCTTGAATAAAATTTGTTAATATTACGTGTAATTATAATAATTATGTATTAAATAGTATTAATGAGATTAGTATTAAAATAAGTTTAAATTTGTATTAAAATTCATTTATATTTTGAGGTGTGAATTTTTTTAAATCTAGTCTAATTGCAGGAACTATAAAAGACTGTTGTTCTTACGAAAATGAATAACCAAGTAGTGACCCACTTGAAAGTTTATGCGATATAGATAACATATTTGGATGATAAAATCATTAATAGACTGCATAAGAAAAGTGCTCGGTAAGATATATGAGATATTTTTTTAGCTGTTTTGATAGTGAATTAATTTTTCTACTAATTGCGAGGTAATTTTTAATGAAAATTATACATTCGTTCATTTCTTTTAAAACGTAGTCAATATGAATATTGCTATAATGAATATTTGAACTCCTTGATATCAGAAACTATAAGTACGATCTCAAATATTCCATACATCTTTTTTAGACAGTACCTTTATTAAGAGTGACTGTAAATTATATAAATCATGCTAAGACTCTAAGGAGCGAAACAGACAAGTAACACTACTTAAACCACAGGACAGGACGGGGTGGTAGGGTTTCACAGCCTGACTGGATCGCAACCACCATGGATATGGCGAAAGAGCCCGTCATAGTGATTCACTTCTGCGGGTCGCATTGCGGGATCAACCTGTGCGTATCCAGCTTTTCGGCTGCCGGCATGAGAGTGGCGATCAGCGAAGAATAGTATGTCACTCGGTGGTCGCCATTATTTTTGTATTATACTGTGCTTATCATTAGGCATAGTACAATTTGCCATGCTACAATTAAAAATAAAAATAGTTAGCTTATTATAACATACTATACGAGATAGCAAAACTACATACATTATATTGGTATACCTAATAGTACTTTTAAAGACAATCAATTACGTATAGTTAAATGTTGGTCTTTGTAGCAATAATAATAATATAGACTAAATAATCTCTTATCATAATTTTAAAATGCCCAACAAATTTGCCCAAGGTAAACAAATAAACTACACAATAATGATTCTCAGCGAGTGATTAGTTAAAAGCAGATTATATACACAAGCTTGTACACATAATAAAATGATTTATTCACCAGAATGATTATCTAATAATAGCCGAAGAAGTATCTATTACAGTTTCATCGACACCGTAATCCGATCTTTTTTGTTGACCGTAAAACGCAGAGCACGCTTTGACGTCTTAATCCAATCAACCAAATTAGTTATTAGATTACCCCAGACTCGTTCGACAATAAATTATTGACATATCAATGGTTTTCGGACGCGTGGCTAAGCGATTAACATTAATGTAGGTCAGAAACGATGGAAATTTTTGTAAACATCGTAATAAATAGCTTTTAAAAGACATTCTCGTCAAGTCCTGTCGTTTTTGATATTTTTATCGGATTTTAGGTAGCGTTTTTTAAAATATTTTATAACTTTTAGCATTTGATTATAATGTCATTTAATTTTAAAGGACTATGTGGCCTAAGATAGTAAACACGTTAAACATCGAGGTAAACTAGACACACTCTCATGCGCTACTGTTGGAATACACCGTCAGGTGCTTGGCGAAAGATTATCAACTTGAGGGTGATAGCTAAAGAATAAATCTTACCACAATGAATTGAACTAAATGACAATGAATTTGAATTAAACAGTGGAATATGGTCATACACTAACTTTATAAAGTCACTCTGAAGTGTAACTATTAGAATAGGTACTTCGGGATGGATTTTAAGATAACGCTTAACCAAGTGAATCCGAGTTTAACTTTGTAACGATGATTGTTCAGTATGTTAGGATTTAGGATACTACGTTGATGACCATAAATTTGAATTGGAGCCTTAGCTGAACCTAAGCTTTCTGTAAAGGGAATTATCATAATGTAATCTTTGATAAACTGGTCATCCTATGTTTCAGACTCAGTAAGATCAGTGACAGTTTTTCAGGTAATAATGTTAGGTAAGTCCCAAAGCATATTAACGATTTCCCGGATTCCAAGTTTAAGCGTCATGTCAAACGAGTCTTGGCATCAAAAGACTTATTATAGAGTGGATCAATATTTGAACGATGGTGATGTCTGGAATTGACTCCTCTATCTGTGCATCCATTTAAATTGATTTGTAACGTGTAATCTTTGTAGGTGGTAGAGTCACGCTGAAGCTATTACTGGCTTCAGCATGAACGGGTCGGCTCTCCCGGGGTAGTACCATCCTCTCACAGAAAACCGACGTGAAGTAACGGTGTTTGCATTGTTGCATTTCGTTCGGTCAGTGAGAACGCCGGAGGCCCAACTCCCCTCTTCCTCACTATTCCTTCTCCCAAACACAGGCTGACGACGCACTTGCGACTCCTCTGGTGTTGGTGGTTTTATAGACGGTGGTGATCACTTAACATCAGGTGACCTACCTGTTCGTTTGCTTTTTATTGAAATTTAAAAAAAATCTTTAATATTACGTTTTTTGGTATTAGTTTCTTGTGATATATATTTAAGCTTGTTACAGTATTCAAAGCTACACTCTGTAACATATTGTTGACACCGCATTAAATACATATAAGTGCTTTGTTATTAATTTTTTTTGTATTACATTTATTGCATGTATAGTTTAAAGTTAATTACATGTTGCTTTCTATTATTTAAAACATTCTGTTTTAATACGTATTGTATTCTATGAATAACTAATTATAATATTGACCCTTGGTATTTTTCAATACCTTGCCTTAACAAATTAATACACCTATTGTTATAGTTATTTCTTTGCTTTTTCTTACATTTTCTGGTATAAAAATGGCTATAAGTTCATTAAACATTGGTCGGATAACTTTTTTTTTATGAGTCACTTAATTTTTTCTTCCTTCTTTTGGCGGTTTGCTCGAAGAATTAAGAGAAAGTATAATTTTTTTCAAAAACTGTACTTTGACGACTCCTACTAGTGAACCGGTAGGAGTTACACAAAAAAACACAAAGACTATTTTGAAGAGCATGAAATTCCCCACAAGTTCCAACAAACCGATTTGCAATATTGTAAAAGCCGGATAACCATTAGAAATTTGAAAAAAAAAAGATTTTTTTACATGCATTTTGAATGGTAAAACTTTAAATTTAAATTGTAAGTACTTAAAATAGATAATAAGAGCTCAAACTTGGTGAGATTTTTTTTCTATAGGAAGATTAATATAATGCGTGGTCGACGAATAAAAAATTTTTTTTTGCGGAAATGCACCACCATAATATATATGGTATTAAATAACCGCGTATAAAATTGTGTCCCCATATTTATCTAATGTTATATTTATATTCATTTATTAGAAATGAGAGATAGTTGTATGTATTGGATTTTAAATTAAAGACAACTCCCGAATTAGGGCGCAAACCCTGTGTAATAGGAGACTTTATAGTCATACAATTAATGGATACAATGTTCATCTAGATACAAAAGAAAATAATTTATGGATAACTACTGTCTTGTATGGGTTTCGAACTCACAGCCTACAACGCGGTGGCAGCGGCGTAGCGACTTCTAAGCTATTGCGCTATCCGTGCAGTTCGACAATTTTCTGGTAAGGCAAATAATAATAAAAATTATTCTGTTATGATACTGCTGTTATATAACTACGCTCTGGTAATTATTTTGTTTCAGCTATTAGTTCTAATTGAACCCTATCACACTTTCTGAATATTATCGATTCTCCCAAAAAATGGGTTTTTAATAAAACCATTTATAGATAATTGGTTATGTCTGGATTTTTTTACATAATCAATCTAGTGTCACTTACTTAAGATGCACTCATAAGTACAGGAAACACAATAATAATCTAAGTGGCCAGCGTTCACACATACGGTCACCACGGACCTATTATTAATACGTTTTTTTTTATTTGGCTCGTTATCTGACGCTGGAATCCTTTCAATCCATCCATTCTATTGTTTTTGAACCACTTTTTTGTTGATATCAATATTTTTTACGATTGGTGTTACGATAAAACAGTGATTTGTTCCGAACAGATATATCGGACGAGATGCCTTTAGGGCTCTTATGATACGTTTATCATTAGGCGGCAACCTTTCTTTTGTGTGTAAATATTTTATTGTTATACAAAAACTAATTTTGTGTGAGTAATGTAACCGATAATAGAGTCTTTTTAGACCCTTTCCCGATTCGTGTATTGACAGTTTACGTGGTTTGATTTACCCTCTGGAATACTCCAACTTAATTGAACTTTAGATTGCAAGGATTTATTGAGCCAATAGTTCAAACTCACGGCCAGTTTCACCATTTATTTTCCAGTAAACGCTAATATAATGTTATGCGTAGGTAACATTTTACATATTTAGTACGAGACGATCGCGACTTTGTGCTTGAATTTTTATAACGAACTATATGTTAGATATTTATTTCATTTGATAAATCTATCAAATTAAAGTTTTTTACTTTTTATAGTAAATGAATTGCTAATAACCAATGTTCATACATCGATGTCCAGAATGATTGATTTACATACAAACTTTCATCCCCTTTTCCAGTACCTTAGAAGTTAAGTTTCCAAAAATCCTACCTTAGTGCTCATCTACACTGAAAAGGAATTTGCATGCAAATTTTTACGATCTAGCTACAATAGTATGGCCGTGTGTTGATATATTAGCCAATCAGTTATTCTTCTATATATATAAATATTTTATACATATGATCTACGTAAATGAAAACTATATGTTTACCGGATTATAAATCAGAAGGGTTTTAACCTTTAAAATGCCAATGCAGTGTATCTTGGTTAAATTAGTTTCCGCTATTGTAGTATCTACTAATACACGTGTTTCTCTTTTCCCATGTATCATATCTTCTTCCACATAATCTTTAAGCCTCACTTGAAGATGTACTATACTAGTTTTTGCACGAAGGTTCACTCTCGTAAATATATATTTGACATATCCCTTGAAAACAGTACTCTATTTCCTTTTACTGTGCCTCTAACAATATGTATAGAAAATTTCATGATTATCGGTGGAACGGTGAAAGCCGAAAAATGTAGAAAATAAACTTATTTTCGCATTTATAATATTAGTTAAGATTTGGTTATAATGTTTGTTATCTATCTTTCGCTATATGAATAAATATTTTAGCAGAATTGTTCCGATTCTCGATTGAAACTGTCTCTCAACTTCTCAACGTCGATTATACATTTCAGGATAAAGCGATATTATTATTTTCATTCAATATTATAGTAACGTTGTTGATTATTAGTGAATAGAAACGAAACGACAAATGAAAATTTGAACACCAACGGACTTTACTGATAGTGTCCCATGTAATTCCTAAATTGCCCTGTATCAATTCTATAAAATGTTGTAAATAACGTGTTATTAAAATTCATAATCTATAGCTCGAGAAGCGAGTTTTTCCAACGGTGACAAGCTAAGATCAAGTATTTTTATATTTATATGCTCAATAATGTACCTAAACCACTACTAAAATATAAATCTTTAGTTTTATACAGACTAAACTAATTGCAAACATTTTGTCTAGTCAAATAACCCTATACTGAGTGACTGGTTACTCGTTAGCAAAATTTTTACAGGATACTCAGTACTTGATACTCCTTCTAAATCACTTGTAAAAAAGGTGCTTAATATTTGACCTAATTATCTTTTTTTTTTTCGAACTGACTACGCTATTGACCAAGCAAGGTCTTAAAAGCTTCACCGGACTACAGCAGAAAATACAAAGATTATAGCCAATCCTTTACCCGTCTATGTTAAAGCACAGTGTCAATAACTGTCGGGTGTAGTAAAAGTGAAGTGAAAGTGAAGCCAACTAAATAACAAAGTATAATTTTACGAAGTTTGAACAAACAAAAGGGTTTATTGTCCGTTTTTTTATCTCGCAAGTTTTGTCACCGGTCATTCAACCTAGGTTTATTTAAATTTGTACCCATACTTTTGAGAGTCTTAGAACTAACTTTAAGTTATATACTCTATGTTGTTTATTCGTATTTGTTGTGATATTATTATTTTATATGTTAAGTGTATATTTGCTTTCATCTCCAGGTCATCTAATGATTAGGTGCAAAACTAGTTAACGGTAAAATCTGAATAGAAGAATTCTAAAATCTAAAATTTTAAAATCTAAATGGAAGGAACGCGATTTTTTTTTATTCCAAAGATATATTCTAATTGGATTTCATGCATATAAATAAATCACATAAACGGAACATCTAATTCACACGCATACTCAACAATCACAAATAGTACGAACTGATGATTAATACAATCGTTATTAATAATTAACCCTCTCAATCAAACGCTTACATAAAATAAATACAGTGTGCGCTGGCGTCTGTAATACAGTCTCACGGCTAGTATAGTCAATATGAGCTTAAATTGGCGCCATCAGTGACATTTTTATTTTGTAAATAATATATTAACAAATATAAAACACCTTATAAACTGGCGACAGTTAAAGGCACGGCAATAGCCCAAGTCGAGGTTCTGTTTGTTTGATAAACAGCGCTCATTGTCGTTTCTATAATATACTTCTGCGTTCGCAATAAAACCAGGTGAAGTTGTCAAAGTTCTTCAGGTCAGTAGTGTTAACTAGTTAGAAGAAAAAGAAGAAAGGGTTTTATTAATTACTCACTGAAACAGAGAAATTGTATAGCGTTGTTTTCCAAATATAGTATTATGTTCGACAAGTCTCAACCGATTTGCGTGTTTGAACACATTTTAGAGACTTTTTTTCAGTACAATTTCAGCCATAAGTCGTTACAAACCTAAAGAAGCTCTCAACCATTCCCTATTTGTATCGGAACTTCTTGGAACGTGTGGTGTCGAAAAGAGAAGATATTGACTGGCTACCAAAATTTCCGGATTTGACGCCACCGGATTTCTTCTTGTGGTGATTTTTGAAGAGTGAAGTTTATGCCAACAGTTGGAATACCATTGAAGAGCTGAAAGACAATATCCGAGCTGAAATGGCAGCGATATCGCTATATATAATACTACATTCATACAACAGGTTGTGTTATAAAACGATTAATTTTTTTTACTCCGTCGATCGATACTAATATTTAAATATTCGAATATCTTTAACGATTATCTTTTAGAAATTCATGTATGATTGATATCCATGTTCGTATAATTTCGTTGTCGTGTCTTCACGGGGAATTAATAGGGATGTTTGTTTTAGTGGCGCTAGTTGGCAGTCACCGCGGGCGCTCCACGTATTCCGCGTCTTAATGAAGTGTTGAATTTAGTGCTCTGCCTGTATTAAAGGAGACTGTACATATGATTTATTAAAAAAGGTAATACGATTTTAGTTCACTACACTTATAAAATAACGAGCGTAAGCGAGTACGTGCGTGTGTGTGTGCGTATATATAACATAAATAGACACGGATAATATTTTGTATATGTACATAAAACCAAACGAATGTTATAATAATATTTAAACGATATTAAATCTATTATTACCGTTTCTCCTATACGTGTCTCGTCTCGTGTGCGATACGTTAATAGTTCTTAGATTTTTGCTTCGTTACAGCGATCGAGAGTGACTTGTAGTTACGATTACGCTGTTAAGGGAGATATAAAATGGTAATAATAATAACATGTCGTCTAGGTTGACAAGTATATAATAATGAATATATATATATATATATATATATATTATTTATAGAAATTATTTCATTTATAGAAATTGAGGTAAATTGTAAATTATATTCATATAAATACATACATGCATAATTTAATTAATTTTAGTAAGGTAAACTTAACCACACCTTATAAAGAATAACTGTTGAAGTGGGATTCGAACATGCATCAAAATTGTGCGGTATAGTACTTGGTTCATCCACAATTCGGCACTTCTCGGAAAAGCTCGGTTTTCGTCATAACTAACTCTCGGCCAACGATACACTGCACTACATCATATGACACTATTACTTCGTCTTTGCTTAGCGTACTATCTGCCCTACAATTTTTATGGTAATAGCCTTGCTCCTAAAGATTATAGCGTGATATTAAATAGCCTTACTCTAGAACCTACCTTAATAAATAGGTTTTATAATGCAAAATTATTTTTTCAATTTTAACAGGTATCTCTGGATATTAGCGACTCTAAATTTAAAAAAAGAATATTTTGAGCTTTATAATCTTAATGCCAACTAATATTATACATGCGAATGTAAGTTTGTTTGTTTGTTACGCTTTCACGCCTTAATCATTAAAACAATCTTCTTGAAAATATGCGTACAAAAAAGGGCATGGGGTAAGAAAAAAACCTTAACTGTTGGGTGAAACGTACATAAACGTGAACGAAGCCGCGGACAAAAGCTAGTACTAGTATAGAGGAATACAGATATTAATATAAAATATGCTAACATATTGACAATTAAAAAATACAACGGATTAACGCGACCATTGTAAAATCGCTTTTATATTAGGCGCTTCTGGATTAACTTTCGTTTCGTTTATAGATAAATAAATATTTATATTGTGTTAATGATAAAAGCTATATTCTTTTCAATTTAATGGTTATTATGTTAGACTCTCCCATCGATATTGTATGCATATTTTATCCACGAATGTATACAATTACAATAATCGGAATACCTATTAGTGTAGAGTGAAAAATTTATGATTTTTGGTTTAATCTAAATTACGTTTAGATACTACCAGTGTGATGAAATATGATTGTAGCGACAAAAAAGTAATATGTCATCGGTATTATATAAGATCGGACATAGTATCTAGACACTCTGTATAATCACTCATAAGGTCATATTATATTTGTCGATAGTCCTCTTGTATTTATTTCCAGTACTCCGTGAACTTTTTCAAACTCCAATATAAGTCGACCACAGATTTTGTGATCCAAGTCCTCTATCGGAATTTTCTCAGATGATAAGAAAGAATTTATGAAATATTTAATGTTTTTCATCATGCTAGATTCGAATACGTCTAATAAAACCACACTGCGACCTCTATTGTTTCTATATCTACAGTATAGTTATGTTTGGATAATTTATTATTACATTAAGTTGTAATTTGAGAGATACCTACAAAATTAAATCTGGTCTATACTTTTCACCAATAAATACATATAGGATACCTGCGTATATTAAAATATTGTTAAACAAACTTAACAACAAAAGTTAATAGCATCCGTGCAACACTTTTCTTTTTTTTCTTTTTTTCATACGGAGGCAAGCGAGCAGATGGGTCATCTGATGTTAAGTGATCACCACCGTCCATAGACATTAGCAACATCAGGGGACTCGCAGATGCGTTACCAGCCTGTGTTCGGGGAACGAGGAGGGGTTAGGCACAGGGGGAAGGTGTAGGGATAGGGGGAAGGGAAGTGGGCCTCCGGCGCTCTCACTGACCGAACGAGACACAACAATGCAAGCACTGTTACTTCACGTCGGTGTTCTGTGGGTCGGGTGGTAGTACACCGGGCGAACCGACGCGACCCACACATGCTGAAACCAGTAATAGCTTCAGCATGGCTCTACCACCTACAAAATACCTACTTATAAGAATTTATTTTTAATGCAAGAAAGTATACGATCACTATTACATATATATAAAATATATCTATATACATTATTCTATATAACATTATAGATATAATATTATACTTCACCATTTTTAGTTTATATATTCAAAGTACAATTCGTAACAAAAATAAACATTTTATAAAGTTAAGCTCAATTTGAACTGAGCTTAATTGTAGTGCGAACACCTGTTTTATAGTTGCAGCCGAAGTAATTTTATGAACATCACTCTGTCACGGTTATTTTATTAATTTACTATTATTATGAAAATGACATATTGGTGAATACTGAACGTTGAATAACATCGAGAAATTTATATACAACACAGCAATTTGATATGCTATTTAAAAACGGTAATTTTGTTTGCAAAAATACAATAAAGGAATGAAGATGTAATAAAAAAATCATTTTTTTAACCAGTCTAGTTGAATTATTATCGTCTACTTGTTACTGATGAGTATCTTTACATTAGTTCTTTGAAGACGTATTCAAAGCGCTTTATAAATTTGTGAAACTAATTTTATATGAAGACATATACATATCACACCTATTTGAGACTCCACAAGTAAATTTAAACATTTAGCGAAAAAGCCCGTCATAGTGATTCGCTTCTGCGTGTCGCGTTTCGGGATCAGCCTGTGCATATCCAGCTTTTCGCAGGCCGGCATGACAGCGGCGAACAGCGATGGATAGTATATCACTCGGTGGTAGCCATTGTCTTTGGATTGCACTGTACTTACCATCACGCATAGTGCAGCCATTTTGCCGTGCAACAATTTAAAAAAAATCACTAAAAATTTGTTGAAACCCGCAAAATTGATTTACAATACAGAATGTGTGTTTTCTCGTAGTGATAGGTTTACTCATACTATATATACCTGTCAAAATGATTTGTATACCCACTACAAATTAATTGAAGGAGTATCTTATCAGACCTATTATGATCTCATTTTTTTTTCACTATAGGTCATTTAAACTAAACAGTTGATAGATCTATCATAAGAAGCAGTGATCATGTTGGTGATAGTAATAAGTTCAATAATTATCATGTAAAATTGTGTAGTTAATTATCGAAACAAGATTAAGCGACAGACAATATGACAACCAAATAACAAAAACGTTCTCTTGATTAGCGTTCTTGAAAATAATTGAATTTCTTAATATACTAGGTACTTTAAAGCATTAAAACCATTACCTGTAGCAGTCACTCAAACTCTTGAAACTACCTCTATTAAAATTTCCATAACACGAACCAAACCATAAATTAATCTAAAAGCGCGCTTCACTCACGTAGCTATCTCGTATGCATCACTACTACCTAGCGAACTCCTAGTTGCCGTCGAAAAAAAACTTAATAATTCCAATTAACCCTAATAACAGGCTCCGGGCACAGTGAGGAGGGAGCACGATTAAAAAGACAAATTCTTTAACCACCAGACTACAATAGTGGGTTGCAAGAATACCATAGGATCGAAGCCAAAGCTTTATTAATAGACCGGTAGGTACCATGGTACCATATTGAGCGTAAGATATAAGTAACACAAGTTTGGTACAAAATGTGTGTTTTATTTAGTTGTGAGTTTGTGACAGATTTACCAAACGTGGATATTCACCAGGGACTGACCACTATTGGGTTTCATTTTCTAGATAACATTTTCATTTGTTCAGTGTACGACGTAAATTTTAATTTTTATACATGTTATTACAATAGTGTAATGCTTGTTAAATATTCACTTTTATTAGAACCGTCTTAGGGTTGAGTTATCAAAAACCTTTAATATATAATTATCTACTATCTAAGTGCAGGTAAGGAAAATACAACTCCAATATCCATTGATTGTCTACAAAATGACAATGATGAAAAAAAATATTTCACCACTTTCGAGTTACGTCAAAATCGATACAATATTCATACATACGGTATAAACTATACAGCTCTTATAAAAGGAACAGATTTGTCTTTTTGTTTATAATAAATAATAAAAATAAAATAACAGATTTAAAAAATTCTTTCGCCTATAGAAAGCTATATTATTAGCAACTAATATAGGCTATATTTTATTTTGAAAATCTATAGTAACGAGAGCTAAGCCGAAGTTTATAATAAACAATATTATATTAGACAAAGTTATGTCAAAAGTCACCTATAGAAAGCTATATTATTAGCAACTAATATAGGCTATATTTTATTTTGAACATCTATAGTAACGAGAGCTAAGCCGAAGTTTATAATAAACAATATTATATTAAACAAAGTTATGTCAAAAGTCATTACTGTTATGTAAATAACATCCGGTACTCCGTCAAGAAGACATTTCCAAAATGCTGATCGTTTTTATCATGGTATCTATATGTTACATAGGAATGCTTATTAGTTAATCGAGGAACTTGCCGGAACTCTAATCATGGAACATAACCATCAACTAAAAATCAAAATACACTTTATTTCATTTAGGCCCTGAGAATGCGCTTATGAACGTCAAACCTACCATCGGTTCGGAAAACAACCCAGTCATCGAGAAGAACCGGCAAGAAACTCGATCTGGTTTATCTCTTCATGTTATATATTTTTACAAAACATAAATAGTTACATTCCTTTTTAGTGGGTGCACAGAAAGACGTCATTTTCAGACGTCACAATAATTCACATATTGATCTACCCTATAGTCTTTAGACATTAAAAACCGCTTGACATGGTTCTTGAACTCACTACCCGGTAAATCGGTAATGTGTTTTGGGACTTTGTTACAAAACCTAACACTTTTACCCAGAAAAATGTTTTTGGTCTTAGTGAACCTGAAGCATAGAATGACCAATTTGTTGTTGTTTCTAGTATTTAAATTACGTTGGCCTTTTACTCAATTCACCTTATCCATGTTCTTGCAGACATACATTAAATTATTAACTGACTCGCACGTATTTTAATTAATTGTAAATGTTGAAGAAGCACAATAAATTGCACGAAATTTATAAGAAGTAAGAAATATTCAACATATTTAATAACTATATAAAAGTTGATAATAAACCTCGACAAATACACAACGAGCTAGAATTTATTTAGTTGTCGCTAAAACAAACAAATTATCGAAGGGCAACTGGTTCTAACAGCCCACAGTTGGATTCTACATACCTAATGACGGGTATCCGCCAATTAAACTTGGCCCGCAATACACGGTTTGTGACAAAAACTTGCTCAAGAACTCCTCAGAGGTGCTACCGAACTTAATTGGTCTCGCTGGTTATTGATTGGTTAGTTATTATGTTTCAGTGGTGATCACCGGATAATCGAAGGTCATTGGCTGGATTCCTTTTCGTCCGGCTGTCCGATTAATCTCCAAGTTCTATTTCTGTCGGCTGCAGTGATGGTAAAAACAGAACATAAAAATGCACGGCAGTCCATAAAAACCCCGAGAACCAAAAGAGGTATTTGACATTTTAATTATGTAGTTAGAGCCTTGGTGGAGCTGCAGTTCAATTGTTTATTTTCTTGACATCTTAATGGTAGATTGATGGAAAATTTAAACATTAAAATGGAAGCTATTCTATTTTGGACCAGCAATGCGAGCCTTAGACAAATCTCTATGCATGATACTGTAGTCCATCGGTCTATCTTCACCTTTTGGTTCATTACAGGATTCAAACCTGATTAATCAATGCAGTATCCGAATGTGTTGCAATAGAGCTTTCATCGCTTCACACGACTAAATTCTATCAAAATTGAGAATGCATTAAATTATTACTATTTTGTTTCTTAAATAAACATACTCTATATAAGTTAACATTATAGTATGTAGATTGTTACATGAAGTACTACAGTTATGATAGGTTTAAAATTAAACAGAGGTGGTAGAGCCACGCTGAAGCTATCACTGGTTTTAGCATGAATCGGCTCGCCCGGGGTAGTACCACCCGACCCACAGAAACACCGACGTGAAGTGTTTGTATTGTAGCATTTTGTTCGGTTAGGAAAAGCGCCGGATAACCCACCTCCCCCACTCCCCCTCCCCAAAATACAAGGTAGCAATGCACTTGCGACTCTTCTGATCACATAACATCAGGTGACCCACCTGTTCGTTTGCCTTCTATAATATAAAAAAAATCATGAGACATATGTTGAAAAGCTAAATTTTGCAATATTTATTTTTAATATATTTGAAATAGACACACGCAGAAACGAAAGTATTTGCAATTCAAATATTTAATTTGGCCAGTGTTGCTTCATGCAAATAATTACATCATTTTTAAATATCATCTATGAAATATGGTTATATCCTGTAAGACATGTGACAGACGATCGTAGAGTATGTAAAACATGGGTCATGTCAGCAGCGATGGCGCGTGGCGCGCTCGCGCACATCGCGACTGGTTCCTCAGGTTTCAATGTGGCAATTATTCCTAAATAAAAATAAATACTCGCGCCCGATGACGGCCATCAGCGATTCACTTGAAAATAACCTTATATCCTCCTCTAGAATTGCGGAGCGAGAAGTCGTAATAATTACTACCATATCATTGCTGATATCTTAATTGCTTCGAAGAACTCACTTTGCTTGGTCGCCTATTTGCTCAAGATCAAGACTTGACTATCAATTTATCATGAAATTATTGGCTAAATTTATTTGCTCTGTTTTCATTACCATATTTTCTTTTTCATTTTTTTTCTGAGAATCTTAAGTAAATCTCAACTAAAATTAATATAATTTTATATTGATACAATACATTAAAACGCTGTATTATTAAGCACAATAATTTGGTTAAGCATCTGTATAATTTTGTATACTCTATGCGAAACTACTATATTTACTTTATTTCAGGTAACAAATCTTTTTATAGATTAATACTGCCATTGTCGAGTGGATATTACAAGTTTCTTGATATAATTTTAATGAACTAACAAGATGGTGGCCGCCTTGTTAGAACTTTCGAGGGAGTTTTTGTGGCAAGTCAGAATCTATGTTCCGTGATATTATTTCCGATCCACTTCATTTCTGCACCAATAACAAAACTAACGTACGTAAAACACCACCAATATTACAAAATATAGAGCATCTGTATAATTTTGTATACTCTATGCGTAACTACTTTATTTATTTTGTTTCATTTTTGGCAACCAATCTTTTAGTGGATTAATACTGCCATTGTCGAGTAACAAGATGGTGGCCGCCTTGTTAGTACTTTCGAGGGAGTTTTTGTGGCAAGTCAGAATCTATGCTCCGCGATATTATTTCCGATCCACTTCATTTGGGCACCAATAACCAAACTATATTACGTAAAACGCTACCAATATTACAAAATATAGAGCCAAATAACACGATTATGAATAAATTATAAAGTCCACATGTCATTCCAAGATCTCGGACACTGTTTTAGGAAAATTAACCTTCATAGTACCTTAATACGGCACGTGGAATTAGCGAAGTATTAAACAGGAAAGTTTACATTGCCATTCGTTTGTACATACACTGTGTAGTTCAATCCAAACGTTGGAATCCAATCTATTATATCTCTGCTTAAGTGCATAAATATTATAATTCATACACCCGTTTAAACCTTAAGAAGTTCTCGTTTTATTCAACAAATGTTGGGATTAATCTGTTATTTTTTATTCATTTGCAAAGAGGCGTGTATTCCATTTATTTCTTAATAAGCGAAATGGCAGTGCGTCGGTCCTGGTGTTTAATTAAAAACTAGCGAATCGACACCGCATTGCAGAATAAGAGTTGCTGCTGATCTGCATAGGTATTTGTATTTTAATCACGAACATTTATAGATACAATATGTTTTTTTCATCGATTTATCGATGTCAATCACTAATTCAAGAGGAGGCGGCAATATACAAGTACACATTTAAATTGAATATTTATTAATCGACTTAAAAAAGAAGTTTTATATTTTCCCACTATATTTGTATGTACGCAATTTTCTTAGAACCTGCTCGACCGATTTTTAACTTTTAGCCAATCCTAATATTGAGCCAAAAGATGTGAATTCAAACAACGTACATGACTTTATCAGTTCGGTTTGAAATAAAAGTGCCCTGTGTGAAGTTGATGGTAGGTGGTAGAGCCACGCTGAAGCTATTACTAGTTTTAGCATGAATGGGTCAGCTCGCCCGGGGTACTACCACCCTCTCACAGAAAACCGACATGAAGTAACAGTGCTTACATTGTAGCGTTTCGTTTGGTCAGTGAGCGCACCGAAGGCCCACCTCCCCTCCCTTCTCCTCTTCTCTCCCCCATACCCGCTCCCACCCTTCCTCCAAATACAGTTCAATTTCTATTAAAATCGTCTATATACAAACGTGCATATTTATTTATATATATATAAACATGTATATTTATAACAAAATTAGTTTTTTTTGAAGTTACACTTCTTTTGGCGCATTAGGGAAAAATGATGAGAATATATTTTTACGATGCGCGCGCACACCGTCACGAAAAACCGAAACCCTGAAGTTAGCTATAGTAAACATTTTGTTTCTTTATATTACGCCAAAGAAGTATAACTTCTAACGAGTGTACATAAGTACACACACTTTTGTTTTCAGTGAAAACTTCTTTAGCCGTGTTGAGCTATTTTTCGTAGGAGAAAAAAATTACATGGGTTCGTGTCACCGACATGCTCGAGAAGTGTCAGCGACATGCTCATGATGTGTTATAGATAACCATACGTCAAATTAGCGACGCATATATCACGGCCTGTGTACATGTAATAATGATATTTTGTATCGAGCTTGTGCAGCATATATTTGATTTATGAATAAACTTTATATATAATTCTTGCTTGGAGTGCTAGCTTGGTGAATTTAATAGTACCTATTTCTATTGATCATATCTATTTCGACTAACCAGCTAGCTATGTTAGAATGCCAAGTGAGAATACCAAATTTGAAAGTGCGCCGCGAACTAAAAAAGTTTGGGAACCTCTGATGTAGACTATAATTGATTTAAGAATTCAAAAAATAACACCATTCTTTAAGTTTTCACTATTGCCTTTACATATTTTTAACTGTTTTCAACTTTCAATGTACGCACAGGATGAGAATTTGTTAATTTTATTCATTAACATATCGTAAAGTTGATATTTCCAGTGGTGCTAGCAATGTTAACCACTAATTGAAATATTAGGAAAAAATGTAATCAATATTTTCAATAGTTTTTGAATATGAAAAAAATCGAGTACCTCATTCCAATAAGGTAGGTTATTACACCGATATACGTAACCATATGTTAGTATCAAAAACCGGATCCATTACAGAATTTATTAAAACATAATTGGTATGAAAGCATTTTGTGATAAGTAAATAGCTTTTAATTGACCAACATTATCCCTATAACTTTATTATTATAGTGGCAGTATTTTTAGATTATTATTTGGTCGTAATAATGCGAAAGGGTTCCAATTGTCACAACATGTTTATCGAGTATTCGGCTGAGTAAAAAATGGAATTTCTGTATGTCCAGCGTTGTTGTTTATTCAAGAATCTGTTGACAAGCAATTAAAGGTGAACTCTGTATATACTTTCGAATAATAGTAAGGACCAAACTTATGTTTTATAGTCGAAGTTTTGTAAATATGTTTTAGGATTTTTGAAGTGAAAACTTCTTTAGTGTTTTGGCAGGAGATAAATTTATAATTTTACGTCAAGACATGCTACGTAAGCGACGCGTATTATAGGGGCCTGTATACATGTAATACTGTATACATTAATAGACTTTATAAAAATGTATACAATTGTTGCCACACTATAATTTCAATAAACAAATTCTCAAATTTAAATATTTTCATTCATACTATAATTGATATGAAAATTCAAAAGGGAACACATTTATTTCATTGCTTTGAGTTTTCGCTTCTGTTGGCAGTCCTTATGACTGCCTTGGATTTTTGTTCTGCTTTAACTAATAAGCCGATCATCATCAAACTATGCATACACTTGGTCCAAAGTACAGAAAAAGATATAGAGCAGTTTTCATCTAGAAATAAAGTATTGCTCCTGAGAGATAAGTCTCGAATGTCGTGAGCGAAATCATGAGCAAGAAAAGAAATTTATTACTTTATTGGCAAATTACTTTTTTTTATTGTATCACGGCAAAATGACTGCACTGAACGTGATGGTAAGCACAGTACCGAGTGACACACTATCCATCGCCGGTCGCCGCTGTCATGCCGGCCTGCGAAAAGCTGGATATGCACAGGCTGATCCCGAAACGCAACACGCAGAAACGAATCACTACGACGGACTTTTTCTCCATATGCATGGTGGTTGCGACCCAGTCAGGTTACCACCCGGCTTTCGCCATTGCCTCGTTCGTTATTCAGCAGGGTGCACCACGAAAAGTGAGATTGGCTTGAACTCTTACTAAGTTACTTTAAATACTAGAAATATATTCATATTAAATTTTACCGACTTCTAGTCTAATTTCATATTCAGAAATGCTGTTTACGTACCTACTGGAATTTTAATTAGAAGTAAAGTTTAAGTGACTATGACATTTTGTATTTGTCTCTAAAATTTCATTTATATCAAATTACTAGCTTCTGCTCGCGACTTCATCGTTGTTTCGTTACTTTGGGCTAACGCTAACACGCAGCGGAAGTTCTCAAAAGTAAAAAAAAAAACAATTTTGAAACATTCCTCATTGGTGCTCTGCATTAGCGTGATGATATATACTCGATAGCCTTTCTCTATAAATGAGCTATCTAATATTAAAATATTTTTTTCAAATCGAACCAGTAGTTCCTAAGATTAGCGTGTTATTAGTATAGATTATTTAGTTAATAAGTTTTAATTTCTTGTAGGGAACAATATACTATTTTTATTTTAAATTTAAACTATACTATACAATTCATTTAGGATATCTTATTTTATATGTAGAGATACTAAAAATCGCATTTATTAACATATTTGAATTGTGGTGGTTGTTTATTGTATATGACAAAAATCATAACTAGTCGTAACTAACATACATGCGTATGAGCGTTTGTTTATTTGTTACGCTTTCACTCTTTAACTACTAAACCGATCACCATGAAACTACGTAAGCAGAAAAGGACCAAGAATACATTTTTTTCTTTATAAAAAAGTTCTGTTCCTGAGGGATATTCTTTTTCTCGAACGGACTACAATATTGGCCTAGTAAGGACTTAACAGCTTCACCGGACGACTAAGGCACTCATCCGAATTCCCGAGGGATGTTATATCTACATTAACCGAAGCCGGGGGTAAAATCTTGCATTGTATATAAATATAAACATTTAACTTCATATATTAATGGGTAAAAATAATAGCGATACCAGGTTTTTTTTTTAATTTTTACTATTAAGTTAAAATTAAATTTGAACCAAATATAATATAAATATGTATTGTTGATAACAAGTATTTTTACTCCTACGTGACAGGTATACGGCGTATAATCTGTCTATATTCTTATAAGCATTATTTGGATGCAAAATACAGTTTTCACACATGTAAATGTTGTCTAAGGGTTTGAGATTAACGTGGGCGAGACTCGTCAATGGTCATTTCAATAATTAACTATTCTTAATATAACTTCGCATACGACTTCTTTCGTTCAGAATGTAATTGTATTACTTCGAGTTGAAGTGTCCAATTTTACATAAGTACTTTAATACTATCGATAATGCTGTTCATCCAGACAGATGACATAGTCTAGTCAAAATCTTGATATGTGAAAATAGCATATTTGTCTTATTACACTATTGTTATTCTCGATGACTGGGTTGTTTTTCGAACCACTGGTAGTTTTGAGGTACATAAGCACCTATTTAAGGATCAAGTTGTATAAGATATTTTTGATTTTTCAAATTTCTTCCGCATCGAATAAAATGTTTATATTTAACTTGCTAATACATACGACTTTGTCTGCTTCGTTTATTAACTTAACAACATATATCATGTATAGAGGAAAAAATATACACATCATTGGTACACATATATGTTTCAACAGCTCATATATGTATGAATAGTTAGCTTAGCTAAGTTAGCTCACATAAGTCGCGAATTGCATGTATCAGGCAACAGCCAAAGCCGAGGTATGCCGCGCACCTTTGAGCTAGTTGTCAAAATAAAATCGGGTGAGTGTCTTAAGCGCTCGCTTTAGTAGTTCGGTGAAGCTGTTAAGACCTTGCTTGGTCAATAGTGTAATCACTTCGAAAAGAAATAAAATAAAAAAAATAAACATCACATCGCTTCTCGCACTTCACACATCGCTGAATATGTTATGCCTATAGAAATCATAGTTTCCTAAAACTTTAATAACTTTATTAGTTTACTTGTTAAAAACACTCCATTCACTGTGACCGCACAATTCCAGGACACGCCACTTACCATCGCAGAAGCTGTTGGGATCCTTGATGTCAAAATCTCTAGCGACATTCAGTCTCGTAGTCATCTGGAAGAGAAGGTTAAGCTGGTATCCAAACAATCGGTATACTGAACAAGGCGAAACAGTACTGCACTCTTGGGCATAGACTGTTGTTGTAAAATCTCTAGCGACATTCAGTCTCGTAGTCATCTGGAAGAGAAGGTTAAGCTGGTATCCAAACAATCGGTATACTGAACAAGGCGAAACAGTACTGCACTCTTGGGCATAGACTGTTGTTGTACAAAACGCAAGTTCCATCCCATATGGAGTACTGTTGCCTTCTCTGGACGGGAGCACCTAAATACCAACTTGGACCATTTCACTGTCTTCCGAGGAATCTCAGATAGGTCGCGAATCGCATGTATCAGGCAACAGCCAAGCCGAGGTGTGCCGTGCACCCTTATGCTAGTTGTCAAATAAAATCGGCTGAGTGCCTTAACCGCTCGCCTTCATAGTCCAGTGAAGCTGTTAAGACCATGCTAGGTCGATAGCGTAGTCAGTAAAAAAAAAAGTTCCGAGGAATTGTTTAACTTTATGCCAGTAGTTGCTTTCCACCATCGTACCGTGAATTCATCCTCCTCACACGAGGGAACCGAAATGGTCTCGGACGGTCCTATTCTAGAGGGGTTTCCTCTCACGAACGCTACGATTGTGGAGTGAGCTTCCTACTGAGGTTTTTTTCTGGAGACTACAGTATGGAGTTCTTCAAGGGGAAAATAAATAGGTTATTTAAGTGTCGGCAACACGCATGTAACATCTGTATCATGCATGTTACAACCGTTCAATGCGTTCATAGGCTGCGGTGACTGCTTAACATCAGGCGGCCCGCATGCTTATTTGCTACCAACGTAGAATAAAAAAAAATTAAAAGTACACATTTCGATTTTTTTTAATTATCACTTCTATCTATAACCTTTATAACTAGGGATCTCAATATACGATCAATTCACCTTTCCCCATTAATAACGATGATAAACAAATTGAAAATATAATTATGCGTACAACTGACACAGCGTATTCAATATTTCTTTTAATATTAAATGCACGAATATAAGGTGAAGGCTATTTAAAAAGAAAAATATATAAAAAATAAAATAACCAAAATATTATAAAATTATTTTATAATGATATTATAAAACACGTCTGTATTCGGAATTTTATAAATTCATATAATTACCGTAACCATATCTTAACTACATGGTTTAATTTATATTTACAGATCGAAAAATCCTAACTAATAAATGCGAATGTAACTTTGTTTGTTTGTTACACTTTCACACCCTAGTTACCCAACAGATTATCATCAAAATTTGCATACATATTATCACCGATACAAAAAAGGATATAAGTTACCTTTATCATCACACATTCACAAAAAATGTAGTGTTTTAACAAATATTTTACCTGTTTATACGTCTCTTATTTTTAATTTTATGCTGCCTCGTAATGTAGTAAGTTATATATGAGAAGTAGCAAGCCTTAAAGCTGCAATTTCAGCATAGCAAAAGATCCTGGTTCGCGTTCGACATCGCTTGATTTACCAATGATTTATTGAGCCCTGAGAATCTTATAGATATATTACCGTAAAGATAATTATAGGTTTAAGAAACGCGAGCGGCAGCTTTTAAAATTAATGGACATGTGAATTCAAGTTGCGGCGCATACTCGTAATGAAGATAACGTTAGCGTGGACGCGTTTCGATAAAGTTCTGACGGCGTTTCTGACTCTTAGATAACTCTTTAATTAGATATAACCTTTACGTATAGCACGTATACAAATATTAAGAATATCGTATAAAATCAGAGGCTTAGCATAAAAATCTAAGTACCATAATTAAACAGAAATTCATATAAATAAAAATGAAGCACCTGTTGTTTGTCCGAGTTAATTATGAAAATGGATGAATCGATTGTAACGAGACTTCACAAGCGGATAGAGAACTTTTCAAAGCATTATTTAAGCTATATATCATTACTCTCTTTCATAAGGAGTAAACAGTAATGTTAAAATTTAACAGACGTTACATAAAATCAATCAAATAATGATAGAGGTTATGTGATAGTTGGAAAATTAAAAAAAATAATAGACGTACTACAGGCAATCGAGATAAAAATGTAGTTCCTATGATGCAAAAAAACCGTGTTTACGAGTGTTAATAATTACAGGAGACGGACTTTAAATGAAATAATTGTAGAAAACTTGTAACGGAATTGTTAAATGTATGATAGTATTTACAATTAGACGGGCGACAATAGAATAATGGAATAAAATGGAATATGAAGAAAAAATCGTCTTTTGTTTTACGTTTGAATTATGAACGTAATGTTGCAGCATTCATACCTCCTTTATGTGAAAGGAGTATTGTTAACAGCGAGCACTACTTTGTAAAAATATAATATCAATCGTATAAGCTATCGTGTCAGGCCGTGTAAAATATTATTTAAATAATCTGTTCAAATTTAAAAAAAAACACTGTGCGAACAGAATACCGTCGTATTTTAATGGTTAAGTCAGAAAAAAGGAAATAAAAAGTTTCATTGGAAACGGTGAAACACCTAATAAGTATCAAAGTATTGCAGCTTTGAATACCTGTCAGAGAGAATGATAATTTGCCTCATTAGATGTAAAATAACTGCGAAGTCATTAATCTTGACTTCATTAGACATCGAATACAATGTTCGGAAGTGGATTCCTCATGAACTAGCACCGCCTTTTCTATGCGCGAAACTGCGAAATGTGTTTATAACGATCCTCTTGTAACACCCACAGCATTTGCTATATCTATTTCCTATTCGCTTTGAATTGAAAGGTATGATTGATTACCAGAATGACCGTTTGATGCGAATCCATGTTTTAAAATAGGTTTATATTTATTTTATTAATAGCTAGTCGGTACTCCCGTCTTCGCTTGCGTCATCTATTAACTTATATTAACTTAATAACTAACCTAAACGAAATAAGTTATTAACTGTTTTGTCTTCTATTTAGAGAGGAAAAAGCATAAGAACCACACCGCTTGCCTCACTTCTTAAAACTTCGTTCCTACAACTTAATTTGTTTATTAAAACTCCACTAACTTCGTATTTAACGAAGCTATCGTATTAACTCTTTTTTTAGTTAAAAGTGTCTGAGATGTGATGCGAATACAACAACATACGTCTATTACTTTATGTATTTAATAATCTATCTATCTTTACATATAATAAAAATGGAGTGTCCGTATGTGATATTAAAATATATTTTTTACTGATTTGGTATGAACGTATATACGCACCCATGACAAAAATGCAATTTTCAAAATTTTTGTCGGTCTGTCTGTCTCTTTGTTCCTGGTACTCTCAGAAAGATCAGGATTTTAACGGGACTTTCGCTGGCAGATAGCTGACCTTATAGGAAGTAATTTAGGTTATTCTATTTTATACTACCTCAGTTGATAGCGTGTTCGGATACATCGTCGATTGATCCTTGCAACTGCCTCGGAGATTTCTGTGAAGGAAAATACTGTAAACCATAGCATGATGGTAAAGCTGTTTCTAAGCTTATTTGCCTTAGTGCTATACCCTCAAGTTGAAAATCTATCTTTAAACACCTGTTAAACATGTGTTCTAGCAGCCACACAAACTAAGCTTAGAGAGGGACTGGCTAACACCTTAAAACTCATTGGCACTTAACATTAAATGAGATTGCGGCCAAATACTACAAACTTTAGAATATTTAAAAAAAATATTCCGTAATGTTTCACACATGTTTTGGGGTGTAATAACATATAACATCTAACACTTGAGACATCCAAGCCAACCTCACCTGCACATGGTGCACCCTGCCGAATAACGAACGAGGCAATGGCGAAAGCAGGGTGGTTGGGTTTATAGCCTGACTGGGTCGCAACCACCATGTATCTGTGCATATCCAGCTTTTTGCAGGCCGGCATGACAGCGGCAACCGGCGATGGATAGTGTGTCACTCGGTGGTCGCCATTGTTTTTGGATTGTACTGTGCTTACCATCAGGCACAGTGCAGTTTTACCGTGCTACAATATAAAAAAAGAAAAAAAAAACAGATTGACTTAAATTATGTCTTTACCTTGAAGCATTGGAATGAATACCTAGTTAACATGGTTTCCCGTTTCTATAAAATTAAACGCTATAAACGAAGCGCAGAAGCCTTTAAGTAATCAGGTATAACAATGTCGAGTAATGATGCATTCTGTTCTTTCGATAACTGTGGTTTTAGAATTGCACTGTGTTTACCAGTTGATGCAGTCTGGTTATTTTATTGAATTTGGATGTGAAACGGTATTATACAGTATGTGATCTTTTAAAATATCCTTTTATAACCTCTATACTTATTCTAAGCGTTCGATTATTTAAACCGGCTCCCTCTTTGATACGCACCTATTGATCACATAATTGGCTTCAAGATAACATAATCTTTTGAGATTATGTGATATTTTTGTTCTTTGTATATCAAATGGTTATAGATTATTTTCAAATAGGAAATAAAGTTTTATTAACATATATAAGTATATATATATACACTCTTATTAACTATAACCACGCGCGCCGGTCTCCGGAGCCACAGTTTTACGGTCACTCCTATCTGGGCACGAACTGAAAAGTTCGCAACTTCTTATTTTTGCCGTACCGTGAAGCCGTGGAACAATCTCCCGGCCAGTGTGTTCCCTCCTTCCTATAACATGGGGTCCTTCAAGCGTAACGTGAAGTGGCATTTACACATGCCGGCATGACAACGACGACCGACGGAGGTGGGCGTATCTCTCGGTGGTCGCTGTTGCTTTTAGATTGTACTGTGCTTACCATCAGGTACAGTGCAGTCACTTTGCCGTGCTACAATTAAAAAAAGAGGACATTGGTATAATATATATTTTACATTGATAATCTCCAACACTTTTTACTGTGAACTTTGGCACACGTAGTTCTCCTTTCATGGAGACGGTTTTTGTACTAACTGGTTTGTTACATTTCAACACTAGATGGCGCTGTAGCCAATTAACTCTTATAACGTTCAACCCATTACCATGTAAATTTGTATGGGTAGATATTACGTAGAAAACAGCAAATAATAACAATCGAAGACGGAACCGTATATAAAGCTAATATACTACCTATTCTGAATGGTTTAAACATCAATATCTATCTATACAGGGTTTGTTTGGTTGGTTGGTTGAACGCGCTAATCTCAAGACCTACCAGTCCGATTTGTTTCAATGTTAGATAGCTTATTTATCAAGGAAGGCTATAGGCTATATATCATCACGCTAAGACCAATAGGAACGGAGCACCAGTGAAAAGAGTTTCAACATAGTTTTTTTTCCTTTTGACAGCTTCCGCTGTGTGTTAGCGTTAGCCCAAAGTAACTATTCCACGCGGACGAAGTCGTCGGCAGAAGCTAGTGCATGAATATAGTTAATATTTAATTAGAGCAGTAATAAATGTGAAACTGTTACTTTTCTTGGAATAATTAATAATCACTACGTATATGTACAAAAATTTATTAAACACATACCAAATACATGTTATTGTGTCTCTTTTTTATATTTTCATACAACGCAGGTACTTTATATGTTGCATATATTTCGCATTTTAAAAATTAATATTTATATTTTCTCGTAGCTATATCGTTTACTCTGACAATTCAATTACTGAAACTGCCTCTATGTTTTACATATATTGAAAATATTTTAAGTTACTTAATTTATTCTCATAAGATTGTAAGCATATATTTTATTATGCATGATAGGTGCAAATAATTGCTAGTACTGTTGTAAAACGAGTAGTATTTATATCTATATATTTTTATTATAAAAATGTTAATCTATCGTGTTATTTTAGATTTTTGTGAATAAATTATTTCAGGTGTTTTTGGAATAAGTATCTAATAAAATACATGTCAACCATTTTTAGAAATATCTGTCTGCCTGTCTCTCTGTTTGTTTAATTACGCAACACTCCTAAAGTACTGCGTTTATGATAAGATCATCATAAGGCATATCCTCAAGTAATATTTAGTTTTATTTTCATCACAATCGCTTCACTCTATCAACAGTTATTGTAATTTTAATGACGACACGACTTAAGTACGAGAGAAAAGTAGATAAGTAAATGGACTTAATACATTCAGATGATTCTATTACTCACATTTTTTTACACTAGGTTCCACGCGAACGGAGTCGCGGCTAAAGCTAGTAAATAAATAAGATTGAAGTTTGGCTATGGCTATAATGGCTATTTACAATTTGGAGTTTAAATGCGTTTTTTTTTATTTGCCTGTCTTTCGTTTGTGTTCCAGAATCTTCGAATCAACTAATCCGATTTTGACGGAGCTTTCTTCATCAGATAGAGAACTTGGCACTGTAATATCTTAGCGGCTCTTTTATCTTTTTTTTGACTACGCTATTGACCTGGCAAGGTCTTTACAGCTTCACCGGACTACTAAGGCGAGCGCTTAAGGCACTCAGCCGATTTGGTTTTAGGTAACATACACAAGGAAACACGGCACCTCGGCTTGGTCTTAGAAGCTCAAAATTGTAAAATAATAAACATGAAGTGAAATTATACTCATCGTATGCAAATGTAGATTCTTTTTAACATGTTTATCTCCACCAATTTCGGTGTTAATGAATGATCAACATATCTCAGTAACAGAAAATGATTCTATATATCTCATGTACAATTTATCTATCCTTACTAATGTTATAAATATGAATGTACCTATGTATATATGTCTGTCCCTTGGGTAGTAAACCGATCATCGTGAAATTTTGTATAAACTTTTCTGGGGTACAAAAAGGGGTACGGTAAATACGGTACCAACAAAACACACTCTACTTATTATAAAATTACCACAATGAAATTATTTACTTTGCAATTAAATGGACGTAAGTAAATTAGTGTCCTCTGATTTATTATTATTTTAGACTAGCTGCTACCCGCGACTTCGTCCCTATGGAAGGTGAAGATATTTTTAAATAATACGTACGTTAACCCTGATTTCGAAACATTCTTCATTAGTGCTCCGCTCCTGTTGGTCTTAGCATGAGGATAGCCTTCCTTGATAAATGAGCTATCTAACATTGAAATAATTTTTCAAATCGGACCAATAGTTCATGAGTTTAACGCGTTCAAGCAAACAAACTCTTCAGCTTTAAATTATTAGTATAGATATAATTTTCTTGTAAAACTTATGTGTATTTCTTTTGTTATAACTTAAAGATCCAATTAGTAATATCAAACGATCTTATTGGTATAAGTACAAAAAATCTAACAGCGAGACAGAATAATAAGTATCAGGATGCATGTATGAGTGGGACTCTATACAGTAGAACTGCTTTTGGCAATACAAAAAGTATCAGACGTAACAAGTACATTGTACAAGAGTAATGTCTTTTGAATTTCAATTATTAAATCTCACGATAAATTGTCCGCTTTGTGTTTTGTACGATGTTTTATTCGCAAGATTTAAACCGATATCGGAGCCGGCAATTAAGCGAATGATACTAGAGTCGATCGATAGCGGTAGTTACCAGAGCGAATCGCTGTAATGGATACGATCGAGATGAGAATTTTTCATATAAATAAGCTTTATAAAGTAACAGATTATTGTGCATAAAATGTAGTTGTTTTTAATAAAGTCGAGTTAAATAATGTACTATTTATATTTATTTAGCGTTTTTTTTTTGTATAGCAGATTTTTTGCGATAAAACTATTGTTTTTATTCCACCTGACTACGCAATTGACCTAGTAAGATCTTAACAGCTTCACCGGACTACTAAGGCGAGCGCCTAAGGCACTCAGCCGATTTTATATGACAACTAACTCAAGGGAGTACGGCATACCTCAGATTGGGCTGTGGCCAAGCAATTAAAACAATCGTTGTATTTTCGATATTATATAAACGGCTGGACCGATTTTGATGAAATTTTGTGTGCGTATTCCAGTGCATCCGAGAATGGTTTGGATTCACAATTGGATCCTGGATAATTGGTAAGTGGCGCTGCGGTTGACTTTTAGGATTTTTTTTTATTATCAAGGCACAACGTCCACCGGGCCCGTTGGTATATATACATATATACTTTCAAACATATATTTACATAGTATAAACTGAAGTCGCTTCCGCTGTTTGTTCGCTTAGATCTTTTAAACTATTTAACGGATTTTAATACAGTTAGATACAGCAATAGATAGAGTGATTCAAGAGGAAGGTTTCTATGTATAATACATATATATTATAGTACAGAAAAGCCAAACAATTCAAAGATTTGTAATATAATATCGTAACAAACATATTTTTGTGCGCTTAAATCGCAAACGCTGGCTAAACCGTAACGAAATCAAATTAATGTACTACGGAATTGTATATCTTAAAAAGGTCGATAAAAATGTCCCAGATGGGATATACTTATCTCTAAAGAATAACCCACAGTAACCATTTTATCTTTTTACAAAAATAATTATGTGTTATTTACCAAGCTTTTTTATACAATACAGTATTATTCCTTTCCAATTAAATGTATTACATACGTTGCCCTTTAAGTAAGAAGTGACTAAAGTAATATAACCTGACTATTTCATCGATTCATGCCATTTGATATTAGCCGTTATTATAGTCAAATGCATCTATAAAGTATTAAAAATATAACAAACTTAAGGTAAAGTTACCAAATATATTATATTATTTACTCATATACGTCTGTGGGTTGAAAAAAATACTGTATATATTCTATATGTTGCGTTTTTTATTGGAACTACATGTTTTAGCAAGAATCATTACTGTTTAGCCGTTTTGGAAATTAGTTCAGATAAACAACAAACATTTCAATTGTATCTACCTATACACATAAACACTGTAAATATAGATAAATGTTATTTTTATTACATTCAAATAATTTTCCGTGTGGTTAATTGAATGGAAAACACGAGTGTTGGCATCGTGTGTATAATTCTACCCACGAAGTAACGAACGTCGCGGCCGCAGTGCTGGGGTCGTCCAGCACGTTTCTCGCCCCGCGGCGTCGACCGGGTAATTTTGCTGTTAATATATCTGCACTGATTACCAGGACAACCGCCTGTATTTATTTACAACCTGCCACTTAAATTACGACATGAGGGGTTTATTTTTATAGCTAATACGAGTAGTCCGGCGCACTTAACTTATTGCACAAACGTCTGTGAACTTGTGTAATTTAGGCTCTTACGTTTTGCACTCGGGGCGGTTAAGGATATGTTGTTGAGATGTGTGATGTAATTTCGTAAATATTCCCATTTACGAAATTTGTTTTATAAAGAATCCGTATAAAGTCGACGGTCGTACAGAACTGTATTTTTGGTTTTGTGAGACTACTAACTCCTAATACATACTGTAGAGTATTTAATAAAAAAATAAGCTCAATTATTTTTGCTTTTCAGTCTCACTCGCGTTAATGTGGACTTAGTTATTCTCCCAGAAGTTGTACTTTTTTCTGGATGAAAGGTGCTTTCTGTCCTTTTTGGTATTGCTGACAATGTGTATGCAATATTTTATGATTATCGGTTCACTAGTTACGGCATGAAAGCGAAACAAGCTACACAGTTTTACGGTAAATCCTATCTGGGCACGAACTAAAAAGTTCGCAACATCTTATCTTTGCCGTACCGTGAAGCTGTGGAACGATCTCCCGGCCAGTGTGTTTCCTCCTTCCTATGGGGTCGTTCAAGCGCAACCTGAAGCGATACTTACGCTGGCCGGCATGACAGCGGCGACCGGCGATGGATAGTATGTCTCTCGGTGGTTGCCATTGTTTTTGGATTATACTGTGCTTACCATCAGGCACAGTACCACTACAGTATCATTTTGCCGAGCTACAATAAAGAAAAACGCATTTATAATATTATAAATATAGACATAAGGGGCGTGAAGTATAATAAACAGAATAAATAAAGGTTTCGACTCCTCGATGGTATGAAATAAAAACTATTAACATATTTTTATTGATGTAAAAAAAAAAACTCTTGAAACAGAGCAGAGAAAGGATACTCATTTATCTTAGCCTATTTATACACACATTATTGTAGAGGTGGTAAAAATTATATTAATGTAGTAAGCGCCTTTACCTTATAACGATATAGGGTAGTTCGGTAGTAAACATGTACAATGAATAGGATCGTCTCATAACAGAAGAGAAACCACAGGATCTGACACTACTCAGCATTCATAATGATGTTTACTTTTATAAATAATAAAGTATTTAGATCAAGAAAATATATACTTGAAGAATGTACTCAATTTCACAGGTATACGAGAATGTAGGGTACTCCATAACTAGTACAGTTTTAGCCGGAGGTGTTCCATCGATGTAGCTACCGATAACGGAAGCATGAACAGCTTTTTGTTCCTGCAGCTTTGTCGGTAAAGCACGTAGATTTTTGGTTAATGACCGGATAGGGGTCGGTGTTTTTATCAAACTTTAAGGTATAATTAACGATGATTCTTTAGGACTAATATTTGATTAAGATATCTTATTTATAAAGGATTTGTTTAGCATGTAAGATTTTTAACTTCTATCTTTGTCGCTTTTTGTTGATAAATATAACTCAGGTGTGGCCAACCTTTAGAAAATAACGGGATAAGAATTAGCGAAGACACAGGCGGCAGATCGTTGTCATAAAAATATTTTACTTTATACACAAATATACTAACATTATCAAATACTAGGTGATACCCACCCATTTGAAGATGCGTTAAATAAAATGGTAGTTAAAAAAAAATACAAAAGATCCATGGATTGATAAAGAAGTATTTACGAAAAATTCCACATCGTCTGGTCATAGTCCTTCCTATACCGATAGCTTCAATAGTTTTGATGTACCTCAAAGGCCTGTATTTTCATTAATAAATAAATAGATTGATAATAGTCAAGGTGCAAATCGGAATAATATTGTTAACGGGATGTTTAACCTTGATCTTGAGAAAATAATTTTATAATAAGATTTTCCGGGTGGTAGGGTTTTACAGCCTTTTGCAGGCCGTCATGACAGCGGCGACCGGCGATGGATAATGTGTCATTCGGTGGTCGCCATTGTTTTTGGATTGTACTGTGCTTACCATCAGCCATAGTGCAGTCATTTTGCCGTGCCACAATAAAAAAATGTTGCAAATAATTCCAATTATCATCAATTATCTCATTCTCATTACGTAGCTAGATATTTTAAATAATTATTCTTTGTTACACAAAAGACATTTTTTTTTTGTTATTTATAAACTGTGGCAGGCGGGATTAATTCCCCATATATACATTTTACGTAAAACTCTCAGGATATTAAAATTATTACTTACTTTAAATTCTATAGGATAAATAAGATACAAAAGAGTGATATTTATGGAACGAAAATAGTTTTATCTTGTTAGTTTCATAATTTATTACCAAGAACTATTTTTTTATATAATAGACTGATTCACTTGAAGTATTGTAATGATTCAAATTTTTTCACATAAAAATATTTAAATATCGATTATTTTATCAAAACGTTTATTATACTTAGTTACATTTGATATTTTTACATTGTGTTTGTAATCAAACTATTAACAATTTTGTAATTAAATGTCAATAATTTATTTTAGTAATAATCTATATCGTCGTACTTATAATTCAGCTGTTGCATAAAAGTATCACAATTTACATGAGTTAAAATTACACCCCTTAAATCATTGTATTCTAATGCTGGTGGTTTATCAACTGGAATAATGTAAAGTGCGAAATTGTTGTACACTCGCCCTCCGACCCTCTCTGCTTTCAAACGATTAGGGGTGAGGCACACCTGTCCACGCGCAAGCCACGCGTCGTGTCGCTCGCTATTCCCGCCATATTATTATTTTTTGGAGTTCAAATTCTGCAATCCGAAAGGAGAGTAAATTTTATTTCACAAATTTATAGATTAATCGCTCTACATAGAATAGAATTAACAGTTTATATAAAATAAAGGCGTAAAAATTGGTAATAACGTACTTGTAGTATTGGCAAATACATTCTTAAATATGTAGTATTCTAGTGCGTCGCGCGATATTTTTTCAAAAAACCATCTTTATTTGTTTTTATAAAGCAGTTTTATATATAACTATTATATTTCGGTATAATATTTTATTTATTTGAATATTTGGTTATTGTTATGATAGTATTTAGACTCTTACGAGCTAGCTACGCTTTAGCTATGTTATTTGTAATATTGTGTAACTAAGCCCCCGTGATGAGAGAAACTGAGATTATTCACACATTGAGGAAATATATTAAAGCGCGAAAAATATTTAGTTTAAAAAATTAAGGTGCATAAAGTAGGAGAATTTAAGAAACGGTCTGTCGGTACACCGTGGGGTTTTAGTCTGTGCGAATCGGACATAACCCACCCTCTCTCCCGGGGGGGTGGCGTATCCATAACGGATTTCCCCACGTTAAAAAATAAAAAAAAGGGTTATAGGTTTGGAAACTTAACGAAAGATCCATATATATTATCCGGTGTAATTAAAACACTAATA
>MNPI01023710.1:0-35283 GCA_015888305.1 Antheraea pernyi
TCGAGTTTCGAAACACGAGTATACGCGAGCTTGCTTATTTGCGAGTGCGAGTTTCAATGAAATGCCATTTTGACGTTTCAAACCGAAACATGTTCATATTTACGTTAGTATATGTTTCACTGTGATTTTTGTCGTGAAAAGTTTAGCTTTGTAGAGTAAAAGTATTTTTATAGCATACATTATATAGGAGCACGTTATTTTTTGCGTTGAAAATGTTCAAAATACTGAGAGAAATGAAATAACCAGCCTAAATCGATGCGTAGCTAGTTTTATTGAAGAGTATATTGTTTATAGAAACTTTTCTATTTGGTCGGGGTATCATATGACGTTAACATTGCCAACATAATAAAAACAAACTAATCATTTTATACGGTGAGACAACGTCAAACGAATCGCCAACATAGAATGAACTCACACTCGCATGTACTCGGGTCTCATTACGTTTCCCGTAACCTCGGTGATCGCATAGTTAAAGTTATTCGATATATTTTTGCAAACTCACACTAAGCACACAGTTGATTTACTTATATACTTTTCTCTCGTACTTAAGTCAGGTCGTCATTAAAATCATAATAACTTTTGATAGACCGAACCGATTCTAATGAAAAAAAGATTAAATGTTACTCGAAGATATACTTTGTGATCTGCTTGAAGAGGTTTTATCGTGAACGCAGTGATGCGTGTTCAAACAAACAGACAGACAGATGGACAGACAGATAGACAAACAAATAGACAAACATTCCTAAAAATGATTGAAATGTATCTTTCAAAAAACGAGCCTACTCCTTTCTCAAGCGCCGGAAACGTATTCCTCTCGTGTCGCAGGTGTCCATGGGCGGCAGTGACCACTTACCATCAGGTGACCCGCATGATCGTTTGCCACCAATGTTACGTAACAATTATTTTCACAAAAATCTAAAATGTACAGACACATTACATTTACGTTCTTATTATACGTATAGATATAGAAGATGCGAATTTGATTTTGTTTGTTTGTGCATGCATTGACTATTTCACAGATTATCATGAAGTTTTGCATACACTAAAAAGACTAAAAAAGACACGTTACGTAACGTAACGTAAGACGTAACGTACATTTCATCTAGAGGAACAGTGCTGTTCCCGAAGTATATATCACAAATACCTTAACCTATGAAGTATAAAAAAAACAAATGACAGCGATTCGGACGTCTCATCGCAAAATGTATATGAAAGGAAAGCACGTTCATACAGTCGTGATGGTCCATCATCTTCTAGTTATTGTCTATTTATACGGTTATAACATCTCCGACTCCACCCTTATTTAACATCAAATAAGACAGCGATTAAACGCAAACTAATAACACAATATGAAAGTCCTGCCAATAACATTGTAATTATTTCTTATCCACTTGGCAAGGAAATTTTACGCTTGTAATAATACGGAAACATACACTTTTGTCCTACTTACGCTCCAGTGGGATAGTAATTCCCGATACACAAGATACTTACGTGTTATCCGTCATCAGAGAAGCATAACCGTACTTCCGTACCGCTTAACAAGTTTCGGCAGTTATTGATTAATGTAACGTACGCACGCAACAATTTACCCAGGTGTCCTGCTGTTGGGAAATTGGTTATTTATTACGTTAAAAATCTATACCGGGGACATGTATGTGTCAAAATTGATACCGGAAAAGAATTATCCAGCTTAAGTACTGCTTTAAAATGTGACCGTGTAATTAAATAGGATAACAACTGAACGTCAAGGTGCTAATAATTTTGAAAATCTTTCCACTATCTTCCGTCTTATTTGGTTACTCACGGTTTTTATATCAATTTTTTTTTTTACTCAAATTTTGTACTTTAGCGTACTTTTTTTCGTGACAATTACTTTTTACTAATTAGTGACTTCACTTCTTATATTTTAAGGGAAAAGGATAGATTCAGAGGTTGGGCATCTAAATAATAGTTGAAACGAAATTTCTCATTGGTTCGCATTAAATAACTTAGTATTAAATGCAGATAAAACAAAAGGTATGAGATTTACTTTGCCTAATGTTCCATGAATTGATATTATTTGTGTGTTAGGTTTTACAATAAAGCCCCAAAGGAAATTACCGATTTGCTGGATTGTGAGTTAAAAGTTAAATACGCGCCATGTCAAGCGGGTTTTAGTGTCAAAAGGTATAATAGATTGGATCAATTTTGTTCAATTTAACTCTACAAGTTAAAGAATCCAACTCTTCCCTGGGCCTTAATATGATATCCGTGTCTAAAATATATAAATAGCACTATAATTACAACACCAATTCAATAAAAGAATAAAATTTTATGCCAAATTTAATAACCTCAAACACTTATTACTGTTTCATATAATTTCGTGTAATGTCATTGATTAATTTACATTTCTGTGTAACGAAATTACCGATTTTGTATACATAAATGTAGCACATTTTGTCTAAAAAGTATAGTTTATAGATAATAGTAAAGAAATGTAACATTCACGAATCTAACAAGTAAATAAACAAATCTGCGTTTGTATATTTCAATTTGGTCGCGGTATCATATGACGTTTAACGTTGCCAACATAATAAAAATAAACTAATCATTTTATACCGTGAGACAACATCAATCGAATAGCTAACACAAAATGAACTCACACTCACATGTACTCGGGTCTCGGTACATTTCCCGTAACCTCGGTAATCGCATAGTTAAAGTTATTCGATAAATTTTTGCAAACTCACACTAAGAACACTGACGGCACTTTGATTATTTCCATTGATCAATAAAGCGTTAGACCATCTCAAATTTTATTTTACATTAAGCATAGTTATCCCTACTGACTAGTGTTTTTATAGGATTTAGAAGTTATAACTCTAAATATTTAATACAACTATACAATCAATGTACCCTGATGTAACAAGAAGCTCGTTACTATAAAAATGATATTAGAATATTAAATTAACCTAATTACATACTCACGTACACAATTATAAAAACTATTATTCTTTATCTTTGATTTTGTACAAGAAATTAAAAATAAAATGGTACAGAATAATTTCATAGTTAAAATTAATTACATTTATGACCGACAGATATCACACAGTTATTAATCTATCAGAATGAATTTAAAATAATATTCGTATACTTTAGGTTACCATTGTTTCCGTTTTTAGTCCGTCCAATACCATAATTTGAAAACAGATATGTCCCTCATAACTATCTAAAATTACTTGTAATTTTTATTGTGAACGCCATCTCTACTTCTTTTCTGGCGCCTGCAAAATGTATACCGACAAAGTTGTGAATTTTGTGGGGTGCGGTATCATCATAAAAGAAACCATTAAATGTTGTAAATAAGTATTTGCACGATCGTTAGCTGACGTTCGTTGACCCGAGTATCAGCTGTTTTTTGGTTTTTGATATACATTACTGTTTTTTTAGTAAAGTAATGTATTTTTTATGAAACTATCGTTTCATTTGCTGTACTAACATGATGGAGCGTAAATAATGCTAATAAAACGTTTTCAAAATATGTTTTTTTTAAATTAGGTTCGTTTTTTTTTCCGTCCCATCATCGAAGTTATCATTAGTACTATCGTCTGTCTTCGTTTTCGGAAGTGGTCTGCTAACACCCAGTATATAAGTATTATATTTTTCGTATATCATTTTTATTTTATGTCTGAATTGAACTCAATAGTCTACAGATTTTAATAGAATCTGGAATAGAGTATAAGTATATAATTTACTAATCGATATATCATATCATATTAAAAGTTTGTTTAAGTTTGGCGAGGCAATGATGATAAAGTCTAATAAAAATCCGTCCCAAAGAGATATAAAACTGTATATTAATATTTTCAAAGGTTTTACGATCGAATATCTAAATGACAATCATAAATATTCCTTTTTTATTTAAAAAGGTTGATGCCTTTATACAAACTTTTTGTGTAAGTTCCATATTTTTAACAAAGTACTTAAATGTGTTTTCTTTCGAATTTACATATTAATTATAGTGTGAATGACAGTATTTAAATTTAATAATTTATTATTGAAATTATTAATATTAGTGTAGCTTTCATATGTACTGGCACTTGGATCTACAATTATAAACATTTTTATAAAATCTATTAATCTACCAAACGTATGATGAGCTGGAATATATCAATATTGATTGTACACAGGCCCCTATATTACGCGTCGCTAGTTTGAAGTAAGCATGAGCGCTTACGTGGCATGTCATGCCGCGAAATTATTTTATCTCCTACCATAAATACCGCTTGACGCGTCTAAGGAAGTTTTCA
The DNA here is from genome assembly GCA_015888305.1 of Antheraea pernyi. NCBI lineage: Eukaryota > Metazoa > Arthropoda > Insecta > Lepidoptera > Saturniidae > Antheraea > Antheraea pernyi. The sequence goes on from MNPI01023710.1 coordinate 4,290, forward strand.
CTTTAAAAATATCACTTATTTCGCTACGTTAATTAGTAAAATATCGTAGAACACGCGAATGTAATATACACTGTATAATGCATTCTATCTCATTCTCTCGCACGTTTAATCCTATAGATATATTTTTGTCTCTTTTTAATATTGCATTTTCGTTTCATCGAGTTTCAAGTCACAACGGATCCAAAGAAGTTTAAAACTTAATAGAATATCCATATTGTAGAGAACACTCCAATAAATATGACATACTTATTTCACTTCACTGATTTTAATAATTGCATAAACATAAACTGGCTGTTACTAACGACTGACCAACTATTACAGTTTGTATCGTATACGCAACAATACTATATACATATTTATGACAAACTAGCTTGCCGCCCCGGTTTTACACGGACATATTATATTAACGACTAGCTATGCCCGCGATTTCCCCCGTGGAACCTAATGTAAAAAATAGTAATTAATAAATCATCTGAACGTATTAAGTCAATTAGTGTCTACTTTTCTCGTACTTACGCCGCGTCGTCATTAAAATTACAATAACTTTTGATAGAGTGAACCGATTTTAATGAAACCAAGACTAAATGTTACTCGAGGATATGGTTTATGAGGATTTGTTGAGATTTTATCGTAAACGAAGCACTTTAGTAGTGATGTGTATTTATTTATACAAACAGACAGAGATACATACATTTCTAAAATTATTTAAATGTATTTTATTACTTATTACTTATTTCTAGACATTTACAACATATTTTTACAGAAATCTAAAAATTAGAGACACGTTAGATTTATATTATTATTATATGTATAGATATTAGAGCGACCTATATGTTGTAAAAAGAAGATAAAGAAGGTGATTTCGGACGTTTATAATGATAACGCCGGCTAAAGTTTATGAGATACATAAAAATAATGTACTACGAAATTGTACGTATAAAAAATGCCTACAAAAACGTCCTGTATGATATACATGTATATCCAAAGGATAACACACAATAATTATTTTTGTCCTACACAAATTGTTTAAATATAATGAGTTACTTACGATATTATTGTGACCAATAAATTATTAATTCTTATCCAATTAAAAACTTTAGTTACTTCGTTCATTTAATGCAGTTTATAACTGCCATTTACAGCATATCATTTAATGAATACCTTAAAAGATATCACTGATTTAAAATCAAACGCAACAATTAAAAAGTTTCTTGTGTGAAAAATGTTATGTAGCTTCCGGGACGAATCGCTAGTGTAATATATAATGAAAAACATATAGACACGAACAGAGTCGCTCTTATATTATTCTTGAAAAACAAGGGACTAAGAAATAGTTTTTTTCCATTTATTTTACTTAGGTTACAAAAATACTTGTTTCAAGTCACAGTGGTCCAGTGGTTTGACCGGTGGAATTTTAATTAAATGTCCGCAGGTATGAAACCGGGCATGCACCAACGAATTTTTCGAAATTCGCGTACATTTACCAATTCACATTGGTAAGAGTATCAGGTGAGGGAAACATCGTAAGGCAACCTGAACCTAATGTTCTTGTGGTACCACCGTACGTGACTATATATAGAATTGTGGACTTCTCACAATCTGAAATCGCCAATACATTACGTCATGGGCTAGCGTGGTGATTATACTTTCCTTCAGGATGAGGTCTATGTCCCGACAGTGGGCCTCAAACAGGCTGACAATGATGATTCTTGGTCCAAACCACAGCTGTTTCTCTCACACCGTATTAAAAAATTCCGAGTAGAACGCGACGGCAATAGATTTCCGTTAATAGGTATTTTTTTAATATCTTGTTGACTGTGATTTATAATTTGCCAGATTAGTTAATGGTCTCATTAAACTTTATTAAGAGTCGACAAGTCGATAGTCCCGTGACTCACGGACGGATCACGTTTGGGCGAATGTAGTGTGGGACACAATTGTACCAGATCGAGCGACAGTTTACGAATAATTGTTGGAAATGACGGAAAATTTAACACAGAGGAAAGAATACAGCTGCTTAGTAGAGACCTATGGCCAACAGTTACCAGTTATCCATTTATTTTACTTAGGTTACAAAAATACTTGTTTCAAGTCACGGTGGTAAAGTGGTTTGACCGGTGGAATTTTAATTAAATATCCGCAGGTATGAAACCGGGCATGCACCAACGAATTTTTCGAAATTCGCGTACATTTACCAATTTACATTGGTAAGAGTATCGGGTGAAGGAAACATCGTGAGGCAACTTGAACCTAATGTTCTTGTGGTACCACCGTACGTGACTATATATAGAACTGTGGACTTCTCACAATCTGAAATCGCTAATACATTACGTCGTGGGCTAGCGTGGTGATTATACTTTCCTTCAGAATGAGGCCTATGAAACTGACGATGATGATACTTGGTCCAAACCACAGCTGTTTCTCTCACACCGTATTCAAAAATTCCGAGTAGAACGCGACAGCAATAGATTTCCGTTAATAGGTATTCTTCAAATATCTTGTTGACTGTGATTTATGATATGCCAGATTAGTAAATGGTCTCATTAAACTTTATTAAGAGTCGACAAGTCGATAGTCTCGTGACTCACGGATGGATCACGATTGGGCGAATGTAGTGTGGGACACAATTGTACTAGATCGAGCGACAGTTTACGAATAATTGTTGGAAATGAAGGAAAATTTAACACAGAGGAAAGAATACAGCTGCTTAGTAGAGACCTATGGCCAACAGTTACCAGTTAAACATATTGAATGTTTAATCTAACAAGTTTGATTTGATTAAAAAGAAGTACTCGTACTTTTATCCCACAATCAGGTATCTATATATTAATACGTGAAGCCTAAACTTTGTATTCTTTTTAACGGAATTGCGCGAACGGATGAACGTGAAATTTGGCATAGTTAAAGTTTATATGGAGGAGAAGTGCAGAAAGCTATTTATTTTATATAAAATGCATTAGAAGTACATTAAATTAATTCAAATATGCATTACTCACACTACTGCTTCAATTTTACACAACATATACACACATGTAAATAAAAAAGACAATTTAACATCCGTCAATAAAGAACTTCAAAAAAGGTTGCGAAAGAGGTTGCAATGCTCGACTGTATGTATTATTTTATTTACTCTTACGTTCCAATTACCCTTTTTCATTCTACATTCAACAATTATATTAACCCTAATAAAATTTAAACTTTAAAAAATCATTGAACTATGGTCGAATGTCGACCTCTGGGCGCCCACTAGTCTACTTAGTCTTACGTATCATAAACCTACCAATATCCCAATGACAATACATTCCCTATACGGTTTTGAGGAATCTCTATGCTGTATCTTCGAAATCCAAAGTCCAATAATAATGATATTTAAAATAGGACCCCGTTGATAATATTCCTCCTTACAATCTATATCTTCTTATATGATATAATAAGAATGTACATGTAAATTGACTGTACATTTTAGATATTTGTAATAAAAATGTTGCAGGTTTCTAAAGATAAATAATAAAATACATTTCAATCAATTTTACAAACATCTGTCTGTATATCTGTCTGGACTTCTGTTTGTATAAACGCGCATCACTGTTAAAATACTACATTAATGATAAAACCTCTTCAAGAACATCATAAAGCATATCTTCGAGTGACATTGAGCCTTTGTTTCATTAAAATCGGTTCGTTCTGTCAAAAGTTATTGTAATTTTAATGACGACGCGACTTAAGTACCTATGACAGAAAAGTAAATAGTAATTTGACTCTATACATACAGATGACTTTATTAGTCACCGTTATATATATCACGTTTACGCGGACGAAGCCACCGGCACAGCTATAAAAAACATTAAAAAAATAAAACGCAATTTAAAAACTCCTTTTTGAAGTCAGTAAAACAATCGGCCACAATAATGTTAACTACCTTTCATCAAAACAGATGTCGTACGATAAACAATCCAATGGTTATTATAACTGACTTTTAGTTCATGATGTCCACAAACTTTTGTGTAACGATACATCCGCTTAAAGAATTTGCCAATTGGGTAAAACCTCACTTTATGAATATTACAAGTGAATGAAACCGATGGCGCGGCGGTTGCGCAACTTTACCTACATTCGGGCTCATAACTCGGACCGGTTCTGTTATAGTGATGTGACCGTGTCGAGATTTATCGATACTCGTTTATCCAATTTCATTCGTAGATAATTATCTCTTTTTAAGTTTCAAGGTTATTAAGTTAAGGTTCTTTTGCTAAAGAGTCTACCTTTGTAATTATACAGTGAGCTTATACAAATACATACTCGTAATTAAAAAAAAAAAACAAATATGACAATCATCTCGAACTTTCTTTTTTTTTCGAAAATATAAAAAATATCATTGCAAATGTATCCGTATTTTTGAATTTTTACCTAAAAATGTCCAAAAAATCCAAAAAATCGAAACAGGCCAGGGTTAAAAGTGATCTATTTAATAGCTTTACTACATAGCACCTGCCTATTTTATATTAGTTAATCTGTGGTCCGATTTAATTTGTTGTAACTGTTATACATACTGTTAACATAACATTTTTATAGCTACTATAAAAGTGTGAATACTTCTATCTGATAGCGGAATTTAATTATGTTTTTAATTTGCTAAAATGGGATGTCATAGCCTTGTACAAGACCAAAAATAAAATGAAGAATATAGAAGTGTATTCAGAGTTTATTCTGTACCACAAACAATTGAATAAGAGAAGAATTGGGGAAGGATTTTTGATAAAGAAATATTTTAATTATTTAAGAAAAAAAATCTATAAGACTGTATAATAAGAGTGGATACCATGGCCAGAAGGAAGGCGAAGAATGAAGTGACGTGATAATTTGAAGGAAAACTGTGACTTGGAATTGACTAGCATTGTAAAAAAAAGGATGAATGGATCGATTTGGGAGAGGCCTACGGTGCAGAGGCTCTCCAAATGCTCAATCGTAGGATTTCAACCTACGTTGCTTAGACTTTTGGCTCTAGTTTTTTTCCAAACTTGTTTTCGCAAAGAGATCATTTGGAATTGGCAATATAAAGAAAGAGATGGGTGTTCGCAATTTGATACGATACAATACTCACTCTCTCACTCTCATTCGTACTGTAGTAGGGGTATTTTTTTCAGTTATCTTTCACTGTTAACTAAATACGTACCATATAAAGGTGAATTTTGAAAATAAAAATCTAGTACGTACATAGGGAAATGTATTTAGTTAAGTGTCTATATTATTCTTGTAATCATAAGAACTACTTTAGATTGTCAACCGATGCATACTTTCTAGATATCTTGATCGATAGAAACAATAACTTGACACTGCCATATTACCTGAAACAATAAAAAAGTACAATATTAATCATGTCATAGTGGCAATGAAATTTAAGACACAAATAGCTTTATTAGGAGTTCTGTATATCTGAAATATTAAACGATATATTTTAATACTAATTCTGCATATAATCTTCAAGCTATTAATATCTTAAAATAATTACTAATACGACAATTACTAAACTAAACATAGAATGAATATTTAACGTATTTGTTTGTGCTTTTTAGATTTTTGAAAAAAAAATATGTCTGTCTATTTGTTTGTTTGTGCAGGAAATCTAAGATATTACGTTGATGATAGATAAAATATCACCAAGAAAATTATAAAGCATATCCTCGAGTAACATTTAGTCTTTGTTTCATTCAAATTGATTTACTCTATCAAAAGTTATTGTTTTTTTTATTATATTATTGTAGCACGACGAAGTTCCACTGTGCCTGGTGGTAAGCACAGGACAATCCAAAAACAACGGCGACCACCGAGAGATACGCCCTCCTCCGTCGGTCACCGCTGTCATGCCGGCCTTCGTATCTCTTCACGTTACGCTTATAGGAATTGTGACTGTAATTAATTAATTATTGTAATTTGAATGCCGGTGCTAGTTAAGTACGAGAGAAAAAGAGGTAAGTAAATACGTCTCAGTGTCATCCTAAAACCAAGATGTTTTATAGATTAATATAAGGTTGTATTCATGTTTAAAAACTACATTTTTTATAAACACTACGTGTTCAGCGGTGTGTTGCTCTTCTTTTTTTATATAGTAGCACGGCAAAATGACTGCACCATACCTGATAGTAAGCACAGTACAGGCCAAAAACAATGGCGACCACCGAGTGACACACTATCCATCGCTGGTCGCCGCTGTTATGCCGGCCTGCAAAAAGCTGGATATGCACAGGCTGATCCCGAAACGCGACCCGCAGAAGTCAATCACTATGACGGGCTTTTTCGCCATATACATGGTGGTTGCGACCCAGTCAGGCTGTAAAACCCTACCACCCCGCTTTCGCCATTGCCTCGTTCGTTATTCAGCTTTTGATTGAATCATACAACCTACTAAGAACATCGATTGTAAAACACTGTATTTACCTAACTAATTACAATAAATGCATTAAAAAAAAAACTTAGGAGAAGAAAAGAAATGCACTATCCGGTAATTCCCATCTCTACATTTATACTCTAATTAGCTAACCCGGCCACGCGTTGCTGTGGCTCAGTTATTACCTGTAGAATTAAAAAAATAAATTCAAAATTAAGAGGTTGCGCCATCTATTAGACATATATATGCATCTATCAGGCAGTCGATCCTACAGTTTTCTGTCTACAAACTAATTTAAAGCGCCATCTGTTCCAGACTTATGAAACTTACAATAAATAACAATAATCAACATTGACAATCATTTAATATGTAATTAAAAAATATGGAGGCCGTTAACTGAAATATAAACTATGCTATCTCTCAAGTTATACATTATACTGACAACATACAGAATCCAATTATACATAAATGCCAACATTTCGTGAAGATTGCTTGAGTAGTTTTTTTTATGTCATAGGAGGCAAACGTAATTAATAGCTTCAGCGTGGCTCTACCACCTACAAAATTGGGTGCTAATCGTGGACAAACATCATGACACTGGATTTTTATATATTTAAGAAGATGACGGGAAAATTCCATTGGCGTTATATTATGGTTTTAATAAACGATGCTCATCAGTGCGTGAATTATATGAAATCGAAACCAACACAACTACTTTTAATAGTAAACAGAGCGTAGCTTATTTCTATGCTAAACGAAATTTATAGTTATCTATGTCATATTCAATAAATATAAGTGAGATTTGAATAGTAATAACACAATAACATACGGATTACGGCTCTCTATTTCACCAAGCATTTGTATACCCCAGAGACTAATATTATTTTTTGCAATTATTGTCTGGTAATAACTTAATAAACACAAGATTTTTATTTTATATTTATTTCACAAAACTGGTCACAATAAATCATAGATGATAACTTCTATTGACGTCGATACAGTTTTTATTTAATCGTATGGCTGAAATGGAGTAATCCGTTCTATTTTATTATAAATGAAGATTTAATTCTCTCAGCCATTTTAGGGCGTCGTCAGTAAGAATGATCAGGTTATCTGGAGAACCATTATATTTTCTTAATGGGCATTGTTGTATGATGTGTGCTAACGATTGGATATCCGCACCGCAGTCACAGCGTGGCGAGTCAATCCATCCACACCGGTATTTAAACTGTGCACACCGCCCGTGTCCAGTACGCAATCTGTTTAGTTTGCACCAGTTACCTCGGGGCAGATCGAAGCCCTTTAATTTAACACACGGGTCGATGGCGCATCTTGCTGGGCCCAACTTTGACGCTTGCCAGGTTTTTCGCCATTCGCTCAGTATGCTGGATTCCCCATTAGTTATTTCCGCAGCAATATTGTAAGCTGGTCGTCGGGATTTTAGTCTGTGGTATGGGGGATTAAAGAACTCACCATGCGTAGGTTAATGTTTTGCTTTACTTTAATAAGCTCTCTCAGTAAGGCCTCATTCCTTCTCAAAGCTGGTGGAGCTATATGACAAAATACCGTTAGCCGTTCTGTGGGAGTACATGTTAACGTCCCGGATATGGTACGCATAGATTTATTCAGCTCGATTTCGTCGATACAGTGATGTTGTTACTAATGTAACTTACTGGATGTGAAACTAACATTCACAATATATGAAAGCTTAAAAAAATTATGCAGAAATTAAATATTCAGACAAAATATATAAAAGTTAAGTTAAATATCTAAATATAATACATTTTCTTATTGAGATTTTATTGAGGCTTAAATAAAAATAAAGACAGACAAAAATACACATTGCGAAGACTTTTTCATACTTTATAGGTATTAGCATTTGGCTACAATCTCAGCTGATTTTCAATGTGCTCTAAGATGGTACACACGCTAAGCCTAGAGGGAACTGGCACTCAAGTGCTTGGCGACTTGATGGTGGTAGACAGCGGGCGGCGGACTTAAAAAAAGCCCGGCCTTGTGCTATGCTCACATCAGGATGTTTCCCTTAACCAGAAACTCAGACTCAGTTGCTTCAGATGCGAACCTATGTCCATCGACGCGGTGTCCGAACACGCTATCAACTAAGCCATCATATCATCGAAAACACATGATAGAAGTGAACAGTTTGTATTACAGGGAAATATTTTAGTTAAAAAACTACAAATCAAGCTTTTATAAAAATATCCTCATAAGCTTAATCGAAATTAGCAATTTTTATTTCATTGCCGTGTATTGTTATTAGGATTGAATAAACATGCAAAATTGCTAAGTCTTTGGTTCAAAAGAAATGGTTGTAATTCAGTAGCACAGTAGAACACCTACTTATTTATATATTGGCATTACCAGATATATTAATCTAAAAAACCTTATTTTAGTGACATCTATCGTCGAATAGTTATAACTAAGATTAAGAAGAGAGACTTAAATGTAGACGCTGACTTAATTGCGCCAACCTACAATAAAATAGATAAACAGTTAAAGATTAAAAATAAAAATAACTGTAAATAAGCAATAATATAAAATAAGCAGGGATCATTTCAATAACATAAATTAAGATATGATGGTAGGTAGGTTATGTCTTTAAAATAATCATGAAGTCTGTTTTAGTTAGAAATACTAACTTAAATTCAAACAGATACTTATTCTCCCAATTAGGGACTCATTAGCACATATACCAACATCATTCTATAAATAATGTCTTATTTTTTATGATTAATACAACGGTACTACATATAAATCAAAACATGTCTCGCAATATTTTTAACACAGTTTACACTGACGTAGACGGTAGGGACCGAATTTATTGGTAGACATATAACGGATTTCTAAATAAAGATTATTGTAGTTAACTGATATTTTATTCTGTTATTAATACAAACAGTATTTATTAATACTCTATAAATTATGTAAATAAGTAATGGAGTTAGACAAAATCTTCTTCTATCTTCTTCTCTGTCTTCTATATCTATGTGTATATTCTATGTATATATGGGCGCGACTGTACTGCCATCTGGTTTCAATGTATGTAACTAACAAATAAAATCAAAGCATCTGTAGTGCCATCTATCGGCTAACTCGGAACGTGAAATTTATTAACTCTTTGTTATAAAGTGAATAAAATGAAACGTAGAATAATAAATTGTAATTCATAATTTAGAATCAATTTTAGATAATACCGACGTTAAATTAACCTAAAAGGATTATCCTTTTAGTCTCTAACATTCATGATCTTAGCACTGTTTTCCAAACACATTACTATGATAAGTAACGATTTAAGATTATTAAGATTTAATAGAAGTTTTGGTTATGTTTATAATTCTTATATAATATTATTTTAAGAATATTAAAATATAAATATGATTGTCACAAACGTGGAACATATGATATTTCCGGTCTATTCTTATTATAAATATTACTAAATAATTAAGCGAACTAAGATATATTTCAACTTTAGAAGTTTTGAATATATTTAATTATCTAATATTGTTTTAACAATTTTAAATAATAGATATTATTTGTTTTTGTCACAGAGGAGTAAAATGGGATATTTCCGGTGTATATTTATTATAATTATTTCTAGATAATTAAACGAATTCAGATATATTTCGACTTATAATTAAGAATTAAAATATTTGTTGATTGTTTTGTAAACCGTTAATGTTACCTATGTTTGTAATTAAGAAAATATGTTCTATTATTGTCAAAGAAAAAGAGATATAGGGTAGTTTAGTGAGTTACGAATGAGCAATATAAAAGTAATGTTAGATTCAGTTAAAAAGACATTCTTTGTACGATTATTGTAAGGTGACGTTGTGGAGAAGGAAATATATTGTAATTCTGACTAGTAGAGTCGTTTTTGTGATGGATCCTCGTGAGAGTTATCTGGAGCACACTCTTACGCCGACATATACATACATCTTAGATTTTTGTAAAAAAAATGTTGCAGGTGCTAGGAATAAGTAATAAAATACATTTCAATCATTTTTAGAAATGTCTTTCTGTCTGTCTGGTTCTTTGTTTAAACAAGCTTTGTTTACTGCTAAGATAATGCGTTCACGATAAATCCTCAAAAAACATGTAGTCTTTCTTTCATTCAAATCGGTTCACTCTATCAAAAGTTATTGTAATTTTAATAACGACGCGGTTTAAGTACGTGAGAAAAGAAGATAAGTAAATGAACTGTTTACGTTCAGATAATTTTATTAGTCCCTGCTTTTTTACATTGGGTTCCACGAGGATGGAGTCGACAGCACAACTAGTTGTTAATATAAATGTTCATTCAATGGAAATATTAAAATACGAAAATCCTTTTACAAAGACATCTCTTATCGCACATCTAATTAATGTTAACTTAATTTTATAATTTAAGCAATTACATGTCTTTGTTAAGCTATTTATCGATAAATTAAGTTTATAAAGAATATAGTTAAAATAAATTACCAGAAAAACGTAAACAAATATATTAAAATTATAAATAAATAAAATCTTATTTAATAGAGCTATTACTTTTATTTTAATATTTAGACTCATCTATTATCAAGTGAACGAAATTATTAATTTTAATAATAGTTAATACTTTTATTCAATAGGTAGCACTAATACATGTTTTGTACAGCGACATCTATCATAACGAAACATTAACATAATCCTCTTGAAGCTGAAGTAATTTTTTACTACGAGACCAGCAGAAGCGACATTAGCACCTTGAACTTAAGCACCATAAAGAACAAGAAAATCTTTTGCAACTACAAATAGGTATCTTAATTGTTTTGTTTCCCAATTGGGACGCACATATTTGCTTACGAAATGATTATTTTCGCAGTATTGGGCCATAAAATTATTGACTAATGTTTGAGTTAACACTTTGTGTTTTCTTTAAGGTGATATGTATCATCATGACTTAGCATTTTAAGTATTGCAAAAACATTCCCATCTTTCTATTCAGATACATATAACATCTGAACAATGTACACTCATCAAAAAAGTCTAAGCAACATGTATTAATTTAAATTTTAGGATGGTTCTTCACATTATAACGTTCTATTTTATTTTTAAAATAATATCTTTAGGGTTCTATGATGTAAAAATAACAGCTGTTGTCTTTATAAGTTCTTTTAATAACAGAAATGAACAATATTAGAATATACTGTAGAAACTAAGATACATAAGAAACTAAACTTTTTTCTTACAAAATGAAATTTCTAAAGAAAATGTATTTATTGTGAAAGAATAGAACAATTTAATACAAAGTATGGTCTCCTCTGCTATTCAGAACTTGTCGGCAACGATTATTCATTGAATTAATGAGACTGTTTATGTCATCTTGAGGTATTTGCTCCCAATGGAATTGTAGCAAATCCTTCAGCTGTTGGGTTGTTGTCGCTCCGCCCAAGTCCTTCAAAACACGTCTCTGGAGCACTTATGTCTACCCATTTGCACAAACCTTTGGCTCCGAGTTTAGGTTAATGCATGACAATGCGCGTTCACATACAGCTCGGCGAACCAGTGAATACTTTGCAACGGAGAACATCCGGGTATTGCTCTGGCCTGCACAATCGCCAGATCTCAACCCCATCGAGCACGCATGGGACATGCTCCAGAGAAGTGTTTTGAAGGACTTGGACGGAGCAACAACAACCCAACAGCTGAAGGATTTGCTACAACTCCATTGGGAGCGAATACCGCAAGATGACATAAACAGTCTCATTAATTCAATGAATAATCGTTGCCAACAAGTTCTGAATAGCAGAGGAGACCATACTTTATATTAAATTGTTCTATTCTTTCACAATAAATACATTTTCTTTAGAAATTTCATTTTGTAAGAAAAAAGTTTAGTTTCTTATGTATCTTAGTTTCTACAGTATATTCTAATATTGTTAAATTCTGTTATTAAAAGAACTTATAAAGACAACACCTGTTATTTTTACATCATAGAACCCTAAAGATATTATTTTAAAAATAAAATACAACGTTATAATGTGAAGAACCATCCTAAAATTTAAATTAGTACATGGTGCTTGGACTTTTTTGATGCGTGTATATTAATTAACATCAATCAAGTTTAAGTACTTGTAAGTACGTACAAATTGTTTTTGGTCTATTACAGTAACATTAAATGCCGCGATATTATGTGATATGTAAAAAAACTATAAGTTTCTATGTTACGTGGCAGTAGACATTATTTTACATAGAAAAACTTTAAAATGAAAACGTAAAGAATATCTAACAATTCAATTTTGTCGCTAACTTTATTTAAATGGTTGGTAAAATTATAAAATCAAGACTAAACGTAGCAATTAAAACGCACTTAAATTCAAACAAATTTGCAGTCATTGGAATCTTATGAAAAAACAAAACATAATCAAATTTTTGTTTTACAACCAGCCAGTATGTCATCAATAACAAAAAAGTTTACTTACCTACGCACTTTGTTTGAGTAAACACTTAGAAATTAATTAATATAAATGGTAAAATTTGTAATATCACGCAGGTTGCTTAGACTTTTTTGATGTGTGTACATTATCTGAGGAGATGGTGTTAACAAAGGGATAAGGTCAGTTAGAAGCAATGATGTCTTAGTTGAAAGCGTGTTCGAACGCAGCGTCGATGGACGTAGATTCGATTCCTTGCAACTGAGTCGGAGCTTCCAGTAAAGGAAAACATTGCGATGATACCATAGCATTATGGTAGTGCTTTATCTAGCTACCACCCTCAAGTTGTAAATCTGTTGCCAGGCACCTGTTGAGAGCCAGTCCTCTCCAGGTTTAACGTGTTTACCATCTTAGAGCACCTCGTCATTTAATATCAGATGAGATTGTGCTCAAACGTAAAAACCTATATATAAAGATTGTAAGTTATATCAGTCTCGAATAGACGGCGCTTTAAATTAGTTTGTTGACAGAAAACTGTAGGGCCGACTGTTGTTACACATGGCTCATAGATGGCGCAACGTTTAAATTTTGAAAATAGTTTAGTTATATTAATTTTATTTCAAGATGTAATAACTGAGCCACAGCAACGCGTAGCCGGGTCAGCTAGTAATAATATAAATTTAAATTATGTATCGAAGATTTATTCGTTTTAAAATCAAATGCTACAGGGTTGTCAAAAGTGAATATTGTAATCCACAGGACTAAGGAGAATGAAGTGATCCGCTACTATGCTCAGACCCTAGCTCTACAGCAACGACAGTTCCTTCTATGGCCAGTAGTAGTAGTATTAGTTATCATTGTGTCAAGTTTCGTCAAAATTGGTTTAGTACTTTCAGAGTGGTACGTTTTGACAGGGACAGACAGACAGACATAATTGTAAAAGGATTTTTTTTTTCGAACTGACTACGCTATTTACCAAGCAAGGTCTTAACAGCTTCACCGGACTACTAAGGCGAGCGCTTAAGGCACTCAGCCGATTTTATTTTGACAACTAACTCAAGGATTAGCGGCACATCTCGGCTTTGGCTGTTGCCAGACACATGCAATTCGCGACCTATCTTTTTTTTTTTTTGTGTGGAAAACCCTTATGGATACACGACCCTCCCGGGGGAGAGGGTGGGTTATGTCCGACTCGCACAGACTAAAACCCCACGGTGTACCGACAGACCGTCATTGTTGGGGCGGCAAGGGATCGTTCTAGCTAATCTACCTTGTAGAGCCGCCCCAACGGTCCGCCCGGCGGAAGGTAACCGCCGGACTCCTACCTATAGAGAGACAGAGTGGGTACACACCAGCTACCTCCTTTTGTCCGCCGGACCTGTGCAATGAGGAGATGAGCCCCCCGGCCCATCCCCTCAGGTCCGGTTACGGTGGCAGGAGGATATAGGCAATGGACTCCTCCTGCCGGTCCTCCGTTGGCGGAAACGGCCACTTAGTGCGTCTGTCTCACGGGCCCTCTCAGCTGCCTCCTTCGCAGAAGGAGGCCATTGCTTGCCACGCCCGTTCGCTACCGAGCATGGCCGAAACCACAGTCGGCAGCGTCAAATTCCCGTCTACCGCCGCCGCCAGAATGCGGCGCTGTCCCTTCCACGCAGCACACTCAGACAGCGTGTGCTGCGCGATGTCTTCATCAGCGCCGCACTCGTGACAGACGGCGGTCGGCTCCCTGCGAGCGATCCGGTGCAGGTACCACCCGAAAGAACCGTGTCCGGTGAGTACCTGCACCAGTCGGAACGTCAGGGAGCCCCACTTTCTCCCAATCCATTCCCTCAGGACCGAGCGGACGGCATCCACGGTATACGTTCCAAAGCGTCTTCTCTCAGACGCAGTCTCTCCCCCTCTATCTCCCTGGGAACCGGAGGCTCCCCACTTCGTTTTCTCGCCGCCATGTACGAATTCAATTCAGAGTAGGGAGCTGGCGGGCGCGAAAGCCACCGCCGAGGATATCGTGCGGTATGTCCGGATTGCCCTCAGTGCCACCGTCCGCTGCGCATTACGGAGCGCGCGCACGTTGTCGGAACTGAGGGCGTCTGCCCACACCGGTGGCCTGTAGGCGGCCATCGCCCGCACGACTCCCATGTAGAGTCCCTATATTGGGGAGCAACCGGCCGAGCGCCGCCGCCACCCCAGCAATTCGAATAGTGAGATCCGACCTTAAAGTTCGCGACAGTTTCCAGTACGACAGGTGAGACGGCCGGAGATCCTCCAGAAGTCTGTCCCACCTGCCGCTCCGAATCTCAGAGATACGAGATTTGACTATTTTACGGAACAAGCGTAAACGGTCACGATTTTCTGCAGGCGGGTAAGCGTCGTGAGCTCGAGTCGCGGTGTTCTTTTCCGTAATCAACGCTCTCACGTCGTCAGGAAGTATAAAACGGCGATCATTCGCCGCTTGCACCTCTTTGGAGGTCTCTCTGACGGCGGTCTGGAGATAGTCGACCAGGGAATCGAAAGCCGAATCCGTGTCGGCTTTAGACGCCAACACGTCCGGAATCCTGTCTAAACTGCTAGACGATAGATTTTCTTTAAAAAAAAAACTGGCAAGTTTTGCGTAATCAGCCACCCTAACCGACGTTAACTGTAATACAACCGGACGATGGTACGAATCAAGTTCGTGTACGACTTGTATGAGTCGTACCCGAAGCGTGACATTTTTTAACAAAGCTATGTCTAAAACTGACGGATGGCAGTTATCCTGATAATGGGTGGGTTCCGGCTATGACGTCAAACGCGAGAACCCTACCTAGTTCGTCGAGTATCCTCCCGTTACGAGAGGTTCTCGGACTATTCCAGATAACGTTCCAGCTGTTGAGGTCCTCCGCTATAATGACTGAGTCTCCTAAATTAAGCAACGCTTGCAAATCGGTTTTTAACAACTGCTTATTCAGTGAGAGGTACGCTGACACTAATATATAATGGACACATAATGGACCGATGACCGGTCATACCTAATTTACACACTGACACTTCTATATTAGTCAGAGCGGGCGAATCTACCGTTTTGCAATATAATGAACGCCTATAATAAATTAAGGTACCACCCCCGCGGGTGACACGGGTGTTTCTGATTATGTCTCTCTGACGGCGGTCTGGAGATAGTCGACCAGGGAATCGATAGCCGAATCCGCGTCGGCTTTAGACGCCAACACGTCCGGAATCCTGTCTAAACTGCTAGACGATGGATTTTCTTTAAAACAACGGGCAAGTTTTGAATAATCACCCACCCTAACCCACGGAGAAGTTAAGTCTGAGTTAAAACCTAACAGTAATAGAACCGGACGATGGTATGAGTCGTATCCGAAGCGTGATATTTTTTAACAAAGCTATGTCTAAAACTGATGGACGGTAGTTATCCTGATAATGGGTGGGTTCTGGAGGGTCTATGACGTGAAACGCGAGAACCCTACCTAGTTTGTCGAGTTACGAGAGGTTCTCGGACTATTCCAGATAACGTTCCCGCTGTTGAGGTCCCCCGCTATAATGACTGAGTCTCCTAAATTAAGCAACGCTTGCAAATCGGTTTTTAACAACTGCTTATTCGGTGAGAGGTACGCGGACACTAATATAATGGACGGATGAACGGTCATACCTAATTTACACACTGACACTTCCATATTAGTCAGAGCGGGCGAATCTACCGTTTTGCAATATAATGAACGCCTATAATAAATTAAGGTGCCAACCCCGCGGGTGACACGGTTGTTTCTGATTATATTATAATTCGCGATTCTAGGATTTCGCATTTTAGGTTTTAGAAGCTTTTCCTGGACGAGAAAAACGTTTATCTGTCTATCGCGCAAGAAGGCAGCTACTAGATCGCGCTGTGTCCTAAGATATCTCGCGTTAAAAGCGAAAGAGATAGACAGCGTGGTGAATCTTGTATGGAACGGGCGAGGCGGTGCAGTGTTGCGGCAATGCGATATTTCGCGAACGCGTTAAGCATGCCCAAGTCCTCCTCGGCCTGGAGAGCCACGTCAAAGTCGAAGACTTCCTGAAGGCCGTGCTCCCGGAATAGCTGAGTAATCCAGCCCACCCCGGAGAGCCCCATGGAGAAGGCCCGAGCGGCGCGTGCCGGTCGCACCTGTGGGGGGCGAGCCTGAGACTTGAGAGGCTGAGGCTGGGGTTGGGGATGTAAAAGGATTATTTTTGGCTTCTATATCGGTAACAAAATTTACCCCGATTATAATTTTCAAAAAATATTTAATGTACAGATTTGACCTTGTTACAGTTTTATTATAGTATAATAAATAATATAGATTAGTTTATATAACTCACCTATTTAATACTTTGTCTATTATATGAATATCTACTTATATACATACATACATAATAAACTTTACAATTATAGTGTTACTATAATCTTATTGTCATAGTGTTATTATTATTGTATATTTAAACGCAGTGCTGGGGTCACTTGTAAAGGTGGCACACCTTTGCAGTAAACCGTGGCATTATTTTAATAGGTTTCAACGTTTAATTTCTTTTTTTTTTCTAAGTTATATACATCTTTGTTACTTTATTTTTCTACTAGTATATTGTCCGTGTGTTTGCTGCAATAAAAATATTTTCTTTCTTCTTCTTCCTTCAAAACGTTCGATTATTCCAGCCACACTATATTCTCATTTTTACGTGACGACATGGTAACATTTTAATCCTAGAGGGGCTGGATTTCAACTGCGGCTGCCGGAACACACCAACAGGGGCTTGGCGACAGATATTCATCTTGGGTTTGGTAGTTAATCAACGGGTATTGGAAAATGTATTATCAGCATGCTATAATTTCAAACTTCACGTATATTTTATAATCAAATCCCATGTATATTGATAGTGATCGCTTAACTAAAGAACGCACATAACGTGTTCTACGTCAATACAAATAATAAGCAAAACAATTGAATAACAGACTTATTTTTTGAATTTTTAAATATAAAAATAATTACGATTTCATAATATGTAAATTGAAATTTATATATAAACATTTGTCTGATTTTCACATATATTGACACTATGAGCAATAATTATATACATTTTTATAAAATCTATTAATCAATCAAACGTATTATGAGCTGCAAAATATCAATATAACATATACACGGGCCACTATACCACGCGTCGCTAGTCTGACGCAAGCGCAACGTAACGAGCATGTCGAGATCATCGGTGACGTGACTTGTAATTTTGTCCCCTAACAAAAAATCTCTCAACGCGGCTAAAGGAGTTTGAAGAGTATAAGTACCAATTAATATTGCGACTATCGTGTAATGGTGAAACAAAACCTGAACCGGAGAAATATTCTTGTAGAAATATATGTAGACTAGTTACTTCGAGCCCGTTGGACATTTAAAAAAAATAGTGAATTGTATCTAAAAAGTAGTCTAGAGTGTAGAGTAGTGTTGCCTAGAACCATATAAAAATTACGTATCATATGGTCATAATGGCATACCATTACGTTCAATAGATTTAACCTGATTGAATTTAAAAGGAACTATTTTTTCATTATGTAAAACTTGCGGGTCCGGTGGACGTTGTCCTGCCCTGATATTAAAGAAACCTTGGCAACTTATATACCTAAACAAGAATCACTTTATCTACTGGTAGTAACTGCATATAATTCCGGTGAGTAGTTTTTGAATTTATCGCGAACAGATAGACAGACAGACATGGCAGAGAACTTTGTTTTATGATATGTAGTGATAGGTTTTTATGGAAGCAGCCATTATACATTGTGGGCTGACCTAGTGACATCGCGCTTATTTTTTTTATAGTTATATTTTACGCAACCATTCTTCTAGTAGGTTATTACCGCCATTGTTGCGTAAGTAATTATATTATTTATTAAGTTTATTGCGATCGTTTCAACGTACTAACAGGATGGTGACCCTTTTGTTAGAACTTTCCGGGTAGTTTTCGTAGCAAGTTTTCCGGTAGGTGGTAGAGCCACGCTGAAGCTATTACTGGTTTCAGCATGAATGGGTCGGCTCGCCCGGGGTAGTACCACCCTCTCACAGAAAACTGACGTGAATTAACAGTACTTGCATTGTTGCGTTTCGTTCGGTCAGTGAGAGCGCCGGAGACTCATCTCCCCTCCCCTTCCACTTTCCCGTTCCCTTCCTCTCCCCCCCCCAACACAGACTGGCAACGCACTTGCAACTCCCCTGGTGTTGCAAGTGTATATGGATGGTGGTGATCACGTAACATCAGGTGACCCACCTGTTCGTTTGCCTCCTATGATATTAAAAAAAAAGTCGGAATCCATGCTCCGTGATATTATTTCTCATCCATTTCACTCGTGCACAATAACAAAACTATATTACGTAAAACACCATAAATATTACAACATATAGAGATAAATAACAAAATTATGAATAAAATATAAAATCCACTACATGATATTCCAAGATCACGCATAAAACTCAGGTTACCTTCCTTCGAAAAAGGCTTTTGGCACAGAAATGTCTCATTTCTGTCATGTCATGCCATATCCCAGTTCCCTTTAAATGACTTTATTATTATAGAATTAAATTAACAAACAGTTATAATGAATTGACAAATCATAAATAAATTCATACTTGTAGTAATTCGAGTATTATATGTATGTACCTCATACTGTGACCTTATGGACGATGATAGGCAAAATATTATTGAAAATACAGTAAAGGCGTATTTGTATAATGATTAATATGATTTACATGTTGATAACACAAATAAAGTTTGGAATACACAACACCATGTATTTTTTTGTTAATTTATTGATTTTGAATACCACGCTTTAGCTACACAAGCTTAAGATAGTAAAATTCACATGATTACCCATCGTTGGGCATCCGTCAAGCCATTGTAGGTGGTAGAGCCATGCTGAAGCTTTATTGGTTTTAGCATGAATGGGTCGGCTCGCCCGAGGTACTATCACCCTCTCACAGAAAACCGACGTGAAGTAATAGTGCCTTGCATTGTTGCGTTTCGTTCGGTCAGTGAGAGCGCCGGAGGCCCATCTCCTCTTCCCGCTCGTCCTTCCCCCACTCCTCCCTCCCCCCAAACACAGGTTGGCAACGCACTTGCAACTCTCCTAATGTTGATAGTGTCTATGGACGGCGGTGATCACTTACTATCAGGTGACCCGCCTGTGCTTTTGCTTCCTATAATATAAAAAAAAGCCGATAAAAAAACACAATGACTGCTGAACCTACGTCGAGAAGAATGTTCTTCATCGTAAAATAGGAAAATCGAATAACAAATATATATTAAACATTGTTAGAAAATATGTTAATTTATTAGAAACTAGTTGTGCCCGCGATTCCGCCTGCATAGAACCTAATGTAAAGCAACAGTAACTAATAAAGTCATCCGCATGTATTAAGTTTATTTACTAATCTACTATTCTCTCGTACTTAAGTCGCGTCGTCATAAAAATTATTATCATCAGTCTCTCTTACACATCTATTGGTTCCCCGAATAATAATTATATACCTTTTTATACAGTTTATTAATTAATGAAACGTGATAGTCTGTAGAAACAACGTGATAGTCTGTAGAATCTCAATATAAAATATCAATATTAGATCTACAAGATCACATCTACCAAACTATACTACGTGTCGTTAGTCTGACTTAAGAGCCCGTCCAGATGAAGCGATTTACGCGCGATTCGCTTCGAAATATATTGCGTCCAAATACCGCGTTTTTTCGCGGTCTTGTCGATTTCTACCCTAGGAAACGTCGCATATGTCGTACGGATAGACGACTGACGACAATGTCAACTCGCCACTGACTCGCACGTAGTACTGGACGCAGCAATGGGGCCTGATTAACTCGACTCGCGCGCGTGACACGCGAGTCGAGAGTCTCGCTCATTGCACGAGTTTTACGCGCGAGTTAGGAAGCGCGACGCACCATCTGGACGGGATATATGTAGCTATAGTATCTCGGGTACGCGCGAGTCGAGAGTCTCGCTCATTGCACGCGTTTTACGCGCGAGTTAGGAAGCGCGACGCACCATATGGACGGGATATATGTAGCTATAGTATCTCGGGTACGCGCGAGTCGAGAGTCTCGCTCATTGCACGCGTTTTACGCTTCCCTTCCGCCGTTGCCTCTTGGACACGCAAATACAGCGCCATCCACCGAGTCATCCCCACCGACAGAGCCCCAGCTGTAATCAGCTGGGCGAGAGTGAGAATATCACTCTCGTACGCTTCTGTCAGTGTTGACGGCCCGGCGGGCGGCCTCTGTCGCGGGTCCGCGGGCACGACGGTAGGCGTGAGCACGGGTGTGCGGAGTTCAGGATGCGATGCAGTGGTCGTCGTGCAGGAATCAGCGGAGTCCGTGTGCGAGCTTGAGGTTGTCGGTTGGCCCCGAAAAGGGCCGTTTTTGCTTCTTCGACGATCCGCAGGCGGTCGTGAAGAGGTGGCGCTAGTGCGGCGCATCGTCGCGTAAGACCAGCGAGGTTTAGCTCGCGGAACTCTGGGAAAATATGTCTTCGTACGCGTAGGACGACGGAGCAAATCCGCGATTTACGCGCGATTCGCTTCAAAATATATTGCGTCCAGATACCGCGTTTTTTCGTGGTTTTGTCGATTTCTAGATATCCTATATATCTAGATATCCCTAGGAAACGTCGCATATGTCGTACGGATAGACGACTGACGACAATGTCAACTCGCCACTGACTCGCGCGTAGTACTGGACGCAGCAATGGGGCCTGATTAACTCGACTCGCGCGCGTGACACGCGAGTCGAGAGTCTCGCTCATTGCACGAGTTTTACGCGCGAGTTAGGAAGCGCGACGCACCATCTGGACGGGATATATGTAGCTATAGTATCTCGGGTACGCGCGAGTCGACTCACACGTAAAGCGCCTCATCTGGACATGCTCTAAGCCGCGCAAATTTTATGTATGTATATGTAAACAAGCTAATTAGGGTTCCGCGCAAATAAATTAAACTTAAGCAGTGTCCAGAACCGCTGCATCCCACGCGTGAGTTTAGATTTTTTTTACTAAATCCACTCAATTCAATTCGCTTGATATATTCAACGACAGACAGCGCCGTAGAATTAAGTTAGTCCTGTAATAAATATTCGGCAAGTCATCATAGTAAGTACCGCGGTGTAAACCAGTGATACAATCAATAATTATTGTGCAACTTGTGCCCATTCGCATGACGTTTAATTGCGATCTGAATTCCATATCGGTTGTAAAGCAAATTCGATATGGAAACTATATAAATCTAAATAGACCACGACTAAAGAAGACATGGTGTCTTTATTGTAACATTATTTTATCTTTATCTATTACAGAGTTACGAAGCGTGACGCACCATTTGGACGGGATATATGTAGCTATAGTATCTCGGGTACGCGCGAGTCTCTACACGCGAGTCGACTCACATGTAAAACGCCTCATCGGGACAGGCTCTAAGCCGCGCAAATTTTATTGATATTATGTAAACAAGCATTAGGGTTTTGCGCAAATAAATTAAACTTAAGCAGTATCTAGAACCACTGCATCCCACGCGTGAGTTTAGATTTTTTTTACTAAATCGACTCAATTCAATTCGCTTGATATTTTCAACGACATACAACGCCGTAGAATTAAGCTAGTCGCGTAATAAATATTCGGCGAGTCATCATAGTAAGTACCGCGGTGTAAACCAGTGATACAATCAATAATTATTGTGCAACTTGTGCCCATTCGCATGACGTTTAATTGCGATCTGAATTCCATATCGGTTGTAAAGCAAATTCGATATGGAAACTATATATATCTAAATAGACCACGACTAAAGAAGACATGGTGTCTTTATTGTAACATTTTTTTATCTTTATCTATTACATGGAGATAATAAAAGTCGAGGCAAAATCAAAATATCCTTTATTGAATTTAGGCCTTGAGATGACGGTTGTGAAAATCAAAGCGAGCCCTCCGGTTCGGAAAACGACCCACTCATCGAGAAGAACCGGCAAGAAACTCGTACTGGTCTATCTCTTCATGTTATATATTTTTACAAAACATAAATAGTTACATTCGTTATTAGTGGATGCACAGAGAGAGCCGTCATTTCCAGGCGTCACAATGGTTCACATATTGATCCACCCTATAATAGCCTGTAGATATTAAAACCCGCTTGACATGATCCTTGAACTCACTATCCGCATATCGATAATGTGTTTTGGAACTTTGTTATAAAACTTAACACTATTACCTAAAAAAACTGTTTTTGGCCTTAGTGAGCCTGAAGCATGGAGGCAGTTATAAGGACTGTCGACAGTAGTGAAAACATAAAACAAATGAATAACTGCCTACTTTATTGATTTCTTAAATCAATTATTTAAATTTCATAATTTGGAACTTGACATTACTCTGGTTTTCACGTCTATTCGCACTCTGAACAATAACTATATTCATTTCTATCCAGTATGAAATGTGCCCGCGACTACGTCCTCCTGAAATTAAATACAGTGATTAATAAAATAATTTGAATGTATATATCTAAGGACACAGCGAGGTACTAAAAATAAAACAGTTACCCGTGCCTCAGACACTTGCTTATTTTTATATGATCTCGAAACTATGAATTAAAAACTAAAACCTAATTATAAATTTAAATTTAATAAAAATATATGAATATGATTTATAGGTAATAGAGTTTTATAAAACAAGTCCCATAGTACATTACCGATTTACCGTATAGTAAGTTCGAGCACCATGTTAAGCAAGTTTTAATGCAAAAATTGTATCAATATGGTGACGTCTGAAAATGAAGCCTCTCTCTGTGTATCCACCAAAAACGAATGTAACTCCATTTGTCTATAAAAATATGTTGTGCTATGTTATGTATTATAAAAAGATAAACCAGATCGAGTTTCTTACCGGTTCTTCTCGATGTGTGGGTTGTTTTCCGAACCGGTGGTAGTTTTGACGTTCATAATTGCCTTCTTAGGGCCTAAATTGAATAAAGTGTTTTTGATTTGATTCACATCTAATATGTATACCGCTATCTGAATAATACGTGATTCATGACGTCATCAAAGAAATATGACGCTAATGATTTTTTTTTAAATTCCACATCAAAACGTAGTCATAATGACTAATGAGATAGCATTTTTTTTCACTAATTACATGATTGCGAATTCATTATTAATTATGTAGAATGTTATGTTGAGTAATTACAAAAAACAATTAGGGAACCCGCTCCCTAATTACAAATTTCGAAAGGCAATGCGACAACAGAATCGCTTAGTAACAGCTTAAAAATGATATATTTTTAAAGTAATAATTTATTTAGTCACGTTGAGAAATTTTTGTTAGGGAAAAACTTATATGTTCACGTCACCGATTACCTCGACACGCTCGTGACGTATCGCGCTTGGTCAGACTAGCGACGCGTTGTATAGCGGCCTGTGTTTTTTTTTTATAGTAGCACGGGAAAATGACTGCACTGTGCCTGATGGTAAGCACAGTGCAATCCAAAAACAATGGCGACCAGCGAGTGACATGCTATCCGTCGCCGGTCGCCGCTGTCATGCCGGCCTGCGAAAAGCTGGATATGCACAGGCTGATCCCGGAACGCGACCCCCAAAAGCGAATCACTATGACGGGCCCCCACGCTATACACATGGTGGTTGCGACTCAGTCAGGCTGTAAAATCCTACCACCCCGCTATCGCTATTGCCTCGTTCGTTGCTCAGCAGGGTGCACCACGTGCAGGTGAGGTTGGCTTGGGTGTCTCAAGTCTTAGATGTTATTTGACACCCCGTACACCCCCCCCTTACCCCTTGTTACATTGATATTTTGCATCGAGCTTGTGCAGTCCATCATATGTTTCATTAATTAATAAAATGTATATAATTATTGCTCCGAGTGGTAATAAATGTGAAAACCAGATTAATGTTAATAATTTCAGTTTACAAATTATGAAATTTCAATAATTCAAGGGAGAACACAGTTGTTTCATTGTTTTAAGTTTTCACTTCTGACGGCAGTCGTTATGACTCGATTTTTTTAAATCAAAGCTATCTCTATATACATACGTATTATCAAAATCTCCTCATCGATTAAATTTATAGAGATAAGTACGCGTTTTAGTGTACCCTAGCTTTTTGCGCGTCTTTGCTCGCGTCATTCTTAATTTAAAGTAAATTTTGGAAAGAATACTATTTTCTATCATGATTATCTAGGAACAGATTAGCTATTATCAAGAAAGAAGGTACACTCTCCGAGGGTTTGGCCAGAAAAGCCCGCCTGGCTGGCTATTATAAGTAGAAAAACTGTCGGCAATATCTGCCGGTGTGCCAGTAGCCGCACTTGAGATCCAGTTCCTCTCTAGGTTTGATTTAAGGTGCTTAGTATCGTGGACCACATCGTCATTTCACAACAGATGAGATCGTGGTCAAATTCAAAAATCTGTGATATAAAAAAAATATTCGAGCGACGCCGCGAACAAAAGCTAGTCTAGTTATTTATTTTTTATGTCATAACTGACAAACTAACTTGTGGGTCACCTGATCTTAAGTGATTATCTGCCAGTAGCCGCACTTGAGATCCAATTCCCCTCTAGGTATTAGGGTGTTTAGTATCCTGGACCGCATCGTCATTTCGCAATAGATGAGATCATGGTCAAATTCCAAAATTTGTGATATAAAAAAAATTCGAGCGACGTCGCGAGCTAAAGCTAGTCTAGTTATAATTGAGCGAAGACAAAAAATATTTAAGTAACATTTTTATATTGTTTGTGAACCAATTTTTTTGTTAAGTAGCTATTGAGCTTTAGTGTTTTAAAAAATATCATAAAGACTGCTGACCGAGGTGAATGAACACTCAACACTATGAAATGAAATAGCTATGTTCTTGTCTTAATTATTAACTCAATTATAGTCTACATTATTGAAATTTCATAAATTGTGAATTGCAATTACTAATGCTAGTCTGGTTTTCACTTCTATTGGCACTCGGAGCAATAATTATATACATTTTATAGGATGAGCTGCTCAGGCTCAATACAAAATATCGATATTAGATGCATTCAGGCCGCTATACTACGCGTCACTAGTCTGACGTATGCCGCGCAAACGCAATACTGTTGGTTACGCTTACTATTATGTCATAACGCGAAAATATAACTATATCTCCTGCCAAAAAAATCTCTTAACGCGCCTAAAAAAGTTTTCAGTTTAATAAGAAATTAAAAACTGTAAGTTTTCTCTATACTAACGACAAATCCAGGCCTATATTTATAACTTTCTATTCGTCCCAAAAATCCCCAACAACACTTAAATATAAATATATCCGCCAGTGCAAGACCACTAGTAATCTAAGTTCGTAATTTAAAACCATGTTAAACCGTTTCTGGTAGCTATCGCTATTGCGAAACATGTAATTAAGGAGCCGGTATCATTTCGTCTCGCTGTGCGTCATCAAAGGTGAAATATCTGACCGAGGCGAAATTGGAAAGTCGAATCCAACGTAGACTGTCTACGTTTGGATTAGGTTTTTGGACAGAGCGAACAAATACTTGCAAAATGCGTCCTTCAATGCAATTAAATATCAAACGATGGTTGAGTACAGTCGAATATTTACATATAATTCAATTAACTCCAGGCTCTGTGTTCATAAATCTACAATTATGTGCGTGTATATAAATTTATACCTATATAGATATTACTAGCTATGCCCGCGGCTCCGTCCACGTGGAACTTTAGAGCCACGTTGAAACTATTACTGGTTTCAGCTTGAATGGGTCGGCTCGCCCGGGGTACTACCACCCTCTCATAGAAATCCGACGTGAAGTAACAGTGCTTGCATTGTTGCGTTTCGTTCGGTTAGTGAGAGCGCCGGAGGCCCACCTCCTCTCCCTCTCCCTCCCCTAATCCCTTCCCCCGAAAGGGTGGCAACGCACTTGCGACTCCTCTGGTGTTGTCAGTGTCCAGGACGGTGGTGATCACTTAACAGCAGGTGACCAACGTGTTCGTTTGCCACTTATGACGTTAAAAAAAATACCATCTGAACGTATTAAGTCCATTTACTTATCTACTTCTTTCTCGTACTTAAGTCGCGTCGTCATTAAATTTACAATAACTATTGATAGAGTGAACCGATATTAATGAAATCAAGACTAAATGTAACTCGAATATATGCTTTATGATTCTTTTCACGAGGTTTCATCGTGAACGCAGTACTTTAGCAGCAATGCAAGTTCAAAAGAAAACAGAAAGATATTCCTTAAAATGACCGCAATGTATTTTATTAGATACTTATTATTCCAAGACATATACAATTTTTTTTTCATAAATTCTAAAAAGTACAGACATTTTAGATTTACTTTCTTATCGATGTATAGATAAAACAAGGTTGCTTTTCGCGTCTGTCTGTGTATTGCCTTTTTTTTCAAACTACGCAATTTATTCTGAGACTGTTTTCACTATCATTGAAATCGTTTCTTCCGGAAGGTTTATATGCATAACATATATATATATTGAATGTATATAGAGTCGATACAAAATCGTTGTATTCTAATGAAGTCGTAAGAAGGCGTTTTCGGGTGACTACATTAGAAGCGCTGGCTAAGCCTTATGAGATACAATAAAGTAACGTACTACGGGAGATGGGACTAGCTCTCAAATGCAGTTGCGGAAACACAACGACAGCTGCTTGGCGACTATGTAACAGTTTAATTTCATTAAGGTAAAATGCTTAATGTTACATAAGTTTCCAACGACAGCTGCTTGGCGACTAAGTAACAGTTTAATTTCATTAAGGTAAAATGCTTAATGTTACATAAGTTTCCCCGAAATACTACATCTACATTCTATATACGCCCTTGCTCCAGTTATTACCCCTTTCTCTGCCCTTGAGGAGATCGTACAAATGAAGGCATATCTGCCTTAAAAGACTTTCAAGGCCGCGATACATCTTGTCTGAACATAACGTAATACTGTTGCTTATAGCTATATCAATAAAGTTTAATTATCTTGCTTCGTTTGCGTAGAACATGTCTCAACAACTTAGATGAATTACTTAGCGACGCGAATATGGCTTCCTACTTTTAAAAAGATATATAACTAGCTACTGCCTGCAACTTCGTTCATGTGAAATAGTTAATTTGAGCTAACGCTAACACGCAGCGGACGCTCTCAAAAGAAAAGAAAAAATGATTTTGAAACATTCTTTATTGGTACTCCGCCCCTATTGATCTTAGCGTAATGATATATAGCCTTCCTCGATAAATGAGCTATCTAACACTGAAAAAATTTTCAAATAGACCAGTAGTTTCTGAGATTAGTGCGTTCAAGCTAACAAACTCTTCAACTTTATAATATTAGGTACTATAGATTTGAAGTTTTATTTTATCCATGTGTAGTTTTTGTTTTAATAATAAAAAATAAAAAGTACAAAAAATATATATATAAATATATTGAATATTTATATATGAAATAAGAATACCCATACATATGTACATACATACATAAATAATCATTTGATTTTTATTGTTTTAATTATTGTAAGATAGTAATAAGTCTAGTTACGTTTTCTTAATAATGTGAACCTAGATAAGGTCTCTTTATTACCCAATAAAAAAAAAATTCCATTCAAATCAATAAAAATATATATATATTAGTATAGATGAAGATACCATTTGATAGTGCTTCGTTTGTACCCGTTTGTCCTGTTTTTATTTCTGTTTGTACCACTAATGAAAAAGTTATAGTGTTTTCAAAATTTGCCCCCGCGCTCAACCTTGAAATATCAAAAGTGTGCTAACGAGTTTTGATTGCAAATTATTTTTACCGCTTCTAGTTTACTACAAACCCAAAAACTAAAAAATTCGTACAAAGATTTTCCAATACTTCTATTTTATACTCTTTTGAGATATTTTCGAAATTCAAATAATTTCCTACAAACGACTGAAATGAGTTTTTGGCGGGATTTATGTCTGTCATGTAGTGGTTTTTATATTTTATTCATAATATTGTATTATTTGACTGTATTTTTTGTAAAACTGCTGGTTCCATTGAACGGGTTCAGAAAATAAATCAACCAAACAAATAATTACTGTGTTATAATAACTTTATTAATTAAAGGTCTGTGTGATCCGCTCGGCCGCATTCTCTTTTTTACGTTGCCGACACTGCTTGACTCGGTTATATGGTATATTATTGGTACCATTCGATTGGTTTTGAGATGCTCTTTCCAACCCTATACGATTTCTGTATTTGGATTTGGCTTTTCGACGCGTATAGGCCGACATTATATATTTTTTCAATTTTTATTTTAACCCCTTATTATATATACAGTCACGATTTTATACTAAAATGTTGTATATAATCCATATACTTTGATAAGAGCTGTAAACGGAAACTTGAACAAACGTCGTAGCCTCACCGAGTCGAAAGTTATACTAAATTGAAATCTCAAAACGCAGCAGAATGACTTCAAAATGCGAGCGCTTCCTCCCACGCCGTGTTTTTTTTATAGTAGCACGGCAAAATGACTGCTCTGATGGTAAGCACAGTACAATCCAAAAACAATGGCGACCACCGAGTGACACTATCCATCGATGGTCGCCACTGTCATGCCGGCCTGCGAAATGCTGGATATGCACAGGCTGATCCCGAAACTCGACCCGCAGAAGCAAATCACTATGACGGGCTTTTTCGCCATATACATGGTGGTTGCGACCCAATCAGGCTGTAAAACCCTACCACCCCGCTTTCGCCATTGCCTCGTTCGTTATTCAGCAGGGTGCACCACGTGCAGGTGAGGTTGGCTTGGGTGTCTCAAATCTTATGATGCTATTCGACACCCCTTACACCCCATGTATTCCAGTCCTGATTTAGTGTAATAAATTCTTTGACCTTTTATCTATCCAGTGGTATAATTTAATTTTGGATGTAGAGAATAGATTCGAAAATACATTGCCTAACTGTATCCCCCAATTTTGTTATCATTAGGTTTTTTGTATCGCCCCTATATGGTAGCAAATTTAAAAACGTATTCACGTCAAAAAGAATAATTAAAACCAATCCATAATTGACGAAGATATAGATTAACGTATAAAAAAAAAAAAAAATACAGACGGACATAGTAAAATCCTCCTTTTTTGAAGTGCATACATATAATAACCATATCAATGTAACATGTCTGTACTTTTAAAATTTTTGTGATAAAAGTTGTTGCTCGTGTCTTGGAATAAGTAATAAAATACATTACAATAATTTTTAGAAATGTCTATCTGTTTGTTTGAATACGTATCAATGCTAAAGTACTGTATTCACGATAAAACCTCTAAATTGTACTCTTGGTTTCATCAAAATCGGTGCAGTCTATCAAAAGTTATTGTAATTTTAATAACGACGCGACTTAACTACGAAAGAATAGTAGATGATTTTATTAGTCAGTGTTTTTTTACATCGCGTTCCACGCGGACGGAGTCGCGGGCATAGCTAGTTTAATATAAGGTTATTAGAGTTGTAAGAAAAAACGATATTTATGAGCACTACGCGTTCATGTGTGTTTTGTTCTTTCAAAGTATAATTTCTGTTTCACTTTCTTTTTTTTAAACTTTTTTCTCAATACATAAAATATATTAATAACATAGTACACAAAGTAGACGAAATCGTGAGTATCAGCTAGTAATTATAGTAAATTTGAACCCAAGGTAGAAAATATCATGGACTTTCTTATATCGTGGATATATAACATAATATCACAAATATATGGGGATATTCATCCTTTTACTATACGTATTGCGATGGATTTAATAATCGAGACGTCCGTAGGATTCTGATACATCTGGTAACCCCAATTTAGCTGTAACGGCAAAGACAATACAAGTATTACGCGCCAATCTTAGTGTACGCGTCGCGTTCAACGGATGGAAGTGTGACATGCGAACAATTTAACAATAATTTTAATTAATTCATCATTATTAGTGCGTTTCTTTTGCTTAAAATTACTGGAATTTACACCAAAAGGGAGTCCAGGTGAGTGTTTTTTACGTTTCATCCTTTATCATAAATTAATTTTGCTTATTAATTTTATGTTACTTTTGTATTACCATTTTTTTAAATAGTGAAGGTAAATTGTAACGTATATAAGACGGTATTTAGTTTGCTTCTACCTACCCCAATATTTATACGTCGT
>MU161769.1:18360-35466 GCA_015888305.1 Antheraea pernyi
ATTTCAATATTCCTACAAAATAGGGGTCCCTTAATTGAATCTTTCCAGGAAGTTTTTATGACATCGCAGATTCATGTTCCCTTTTGTTATTACCCATTCACACTTGTGCACAATAAACAAGTTATATTACACAAGATGAAACTAATGTAGGGTCAAATTACAACTGTTTATGATTAAACACACAAAAACCTGATAAAAACTCTTTCAACGACATTAAAAATTATAAAGTATGAACGTCAGTATGTCGCATGTCTTTGGCTCCTGTTTTTTTATACAACAATACGAGGTTAAAAATTAAAAAACCTTAATATTACCAGGTCTTTGAGTTTCAGAACTGGAAGAAAGCTTGTGCAGGGTAGGGAGCGATCATGATACTTCGTTGGTTAATTTGATTTGCTGAGCGAACTATAGCAATAGAAATATTACAAACAAAAAACAGCCAGAATTGATACTGGATGACATTTGGTTACTACAGGTAATTTTAATAATGGTAGACTTTAAGAATCTTTGGTATTTATTGCATCGCGTTTGGCAACCGCTGCCGCGGCCGGCTCGCTCTATCTTTTTTCGCAAGTCTAACCTAACCTAACCAAACTGAGACAAAACTGTTTTGTCTTAACTTAAAAACCATCAAGTTGCTAATATACAAAACGCAGTGCGCTGTCTTTGTGTCGGAAATGTAAGCTGCCGTAACCGATATATTTTTCTCAATTTTCCTGTCTTGGTTCGGTTAAATTAGGTTAGACTTGTGAAATAAATATAGCGCGAGCCGGACGCAGCAGCAGTCGATGAGCGCACTGCGGTGAAGTTTTTAGGTTATGGCACCTCGGAACAATCATTGGTAATTTTGTTTATTACCAACTTAATGATTTTTAAGTTTAAACAAAACAGTTTCTTCTCGTTTTGGTTAGATAGGTTAGACTTGTGAAAAAAGAACGCTCGCCGACCGATACCTTACTTCCCAGGGAAGGGAGCCGGCCAACACCAAATTGGCGACCTATCGGTTTGAGTAATTAAAATTTAAATTAATAGTAATAAAGTAATAGCAGGTATGTACTGTGTACCTAGGTACTAAGTTTTTATTTAAAGGATTTCTGATTACGAGTGTTAGCAAAATACTTAAACTTGCACATAGGAGTGCGTGTAGATCAGCGACATCTTGCCCTTTATTTGCCAAACTCCCTCACCAATTAGGTCTCACACGGGGGTGACTAATGAACAGCCGATAATTTCAACCCATAGCGTTTGATGTCATTAGTAAGACCCCCGATAAAGTCAATAGCGTGGTATCGCAGGTCTATAGTGGCTCCCCCGGGTGGCGTTGTAGGGGTACCGGACATTTACGACATCTTTAAAAGTATTGGTAATACTGTAGACCGAATAAGCGAAACCTCATATACATATAAATTTCCCAAAAACTCTGTAAATTATCGAAATAAATCACGCTACAGATGGTTAAAAATTTCAAGATATGAAACATAGAAACAGGCTTAAAACTCTACAGTACAACAGAATATCAGAACAAACCAAATCACAGAGTTAAATGGGATTATAGCCCCCGGGTCTGAGACTTTGAGGGGCGGCTATTTTATCAGTGTTATATTTTTGTTATTATTATTTGTTTAATTCAATATGTTGTGTGTACCCAAGGGTATTATTGACTATCATAAGGACGCCTCTGAGAAATATGAAGACTAGAACATGACTATTTATTTTTAAACAAATCACGTGTGATCAAATGTGACATCGTTTTTTGTGATCAGCATTTTCTATAATATAATATAATATTAGTCAACCAAAATATTGGTAACATTTATCGGATTTAAAACTTGTGTATACATCAAATTGTTAAAGGTCCTATGTATATTTGCTAACGGCTGAGGTGTGTTTATGTGTGGATCGGTTTGTATACGCAAGGGCTTTACGATACAAATAAAAGGGTCTGTAGTGAGTGGTCCTGCTAAGCAGATTGGTAGACTACGTGACAGGATAATAAAGTGACAGAATCTAATCACCATAGTGAGTTAACGGCTATTTACTTTCAAACATCTTTATAGTATCTGTACATATAATAAGAATGTACATCTAACGAGTCTGTTCTTTTTCGATTTTTGCGAAAACAGTTGTTGCAGGTGTCTAAGAATAAGTAATAAAATACATTTCAATCATTTTTAGAAATATCTGACTGTTTGTCTGTTTGTATGAACGCGCATCACTGCGAAAGTACTGGATTCACAATAAAATCATAAAAGATATCCTCGAGAATAACTTAGCCTGTGATTGGCTGGTTTGACCGGCGGAGAATCGATTTGATATCCGTAATTTTGAACCCTGAGGCTTAATTTTTCGAAACTCGCGTAGATTTTTTATTTTTATTTATTTGTCGTATATCATTAATTATGTAAATATAATAGGAACAACAGTCCTATAATTAAATATAAATATAATCATATATATAGATAACAAGGCGTTCTCTAAAGTTAATTGAATTTTAATAAAACCAAATATAAATTAAATAAACAAATATTAACATTAATAATTTAAATTAGTAACGCCAACGCCTGGAAAAAAAATCATCGTCATAAACTTGAACTTGAGAGAGGTTCAAATCTTCGTAAAATCTTCATATTTGAAATAATTAATACGTCATGGGTTGTTGATTATATTCATACCTTGTCTCATATAGAGAATATGATTATCTTCTATGTAAATAAAATCTTGTGGGTCCGCCATTATTCGCGCCCCACTCAAAAACTGCGGCATAAATTTTGATAAAAAAAGTTAATTTAATCCTTAAATAATAGATTCCTATTTTAAAAAATCGCAATAGTATAGTGTTTCAAGAAACTACGCTTTTCATAAGCATTACGCGTGAAGTGGGGCAAGCGGTGTGGTGTTTATATTTTTTCCTCTAAACATAATATACATTTCCTACCTGTCACGCTAAATTTTACAACAAACCATTTGTGGTTCAAGCTGTACGGCTATGGAACTCACTTTCTTCTGATATTAGACAAGCAAGATCCGTGACATTAAAAAAAAAATGTCAACCACAAATGGTTTGTTGTAAAATTTAGCGTGACAGGTAGGAAATGTATATTATGTTTAGAGGAAAAAATATAAACACCACACCGCTTGCCCCACTTCACGCGTAATGCTTATGAAAAGCGTAGTTTCTTGAAACACTATACTATTGCGATTTTTTAAAATAGGAATCTATTATTTAAGGATTAAATTAACTTTTTTTATCAAAATTTATGCCGCAGTTTTTGAGTGGGGCGCGAATAATGGCGGACCCACAAGATTTTATTTACATAGAAGATAATCATATTCTCTATATGAGACAAGGTATGAATATAATCAACAACCCATGACGTATTAATTATTTCAAATATGAAGATTTTACGAAGATTTGAACCTCTCTCAAGTTCAAGTTTATGACGATGATTTTTTTTCCAGGCGTTGGCGTTACTAATTTAAATTATTAATGTTAATATTTGTTTATTTAATTTATATTTGGTTTTATTAAAATTCAATTAACTTTAGAGAACGCCTTGTTATCTATATATATGATTATATTTATATTTAATTATAGGACTGTTGTTCCTATTATATTTACATAATTAATGATATACGACAAATAAATAAAAATAAAAAATCTACGCGAGTTTCGAAAAATTAAGCCTCAGGGTTCAAAATTACGGATATCAAATCGATTCTCCGCCGGTCAAACCAGCCAATCACTACGCCATAAAGCTTACCAATTGTCAAAATCATAAGCCAGTGTACCAAGAACGTGAAATTTTTCATAGAAGTTTTTGATAACGTGGGTAATAAGAATCGTTTTTGAAGGGTTAAATTTCTTTTTTCTTATTGTAGCACGGCAAAATTACTGCACTATGCCTGATGGTAAGCACAGTATAATCCAAAAATATTGGTGACCACCAAGTGACACACTCTCCATCACCGATCACCGCTGTCATGCCGGCCTGCGTAAAGCTGGATATGCACTGGCTGATCCCGAAACGCGACCCGCAGTAGCGAATCACTACGACGGGCTTTGTCGCAATATACATGGTGGTTGTGACCCAATCAGGATGTAAAACCCTACCACCCCGCTTTCGACATTGCCTCGTTCGTTATTCAGCAGGGTGCACCACGTGCAGGTGAGGTTGGCTTGGGTGTCTCAAGTCATATGATGCTATTCGACATCCCTTACATCGCTTATAACTTTGATGTTGCTGACAGTAAATTTCTTCAAGCGCTTGGTTAGAGATAACATACAACAATAATTTCTACCAGTTCATTATACTTATAAGAAATGATTAAATACTTAAAGGATTATTTATTTCTTAAGAATCTACATCAAAAGTTTTGTAACTAACGAAAGGCAAATATGAATAAAAAACTGATTATTTGATTAAATAATGGAGACAGAATAAAAGAAATGGAATTTACAAAACATTACTAAAAGCCTGATTAAGATTAACTTGTACCGGACCAAGTTTAGCTAAGTTTCAATTCAATTAAACGATTTAGGTTAATCAGCTTCAAACATTGTAAATTTAACTTGATTAAAATGAGCACGCTAGTTACAAATGCTATTTTATTGTTGAAATATATTTCATTTATCCTACTTTATAATCTACTAAGAGTGGTAGAGCCACGATGAAGCTATTACTGGTTTCAGCATGAATGGGTCGGCTCGCCGGGATAGTACCACCCTCTAACAAAAAGCCGACGGGAAGTAACAATGCTTGCATTAGTGCGTTTCGTTCGATTAGTGAGAGCACCGGAGAGGCCCACCTCTCTTCCCCTTCCTCCTCTCCCCCCTGACTCCCTTTCCCCCAAACACAGACTGGCAACGCACTTTCGACTCCTCCGGTCTTCTTAGTGTCTATGGACGGTGGTGATCACTTAACATCAGGTGATCCACAAGTTCGTTTGCCAGTCATGACATAAAAAAAAATCTACTAACAATTCTTTACCAACATTGGTATTCATACCAATACAATATATCATATCTTCTATACATAAATAGGGTAAGAGAAAGAAGTTCAGTACATTTTTCTCATCTCTTTCTCTTCTTCCTTTTTTTAAATGACTTCATTTTCCTTTTTTTGTTTAGTAGCTATTGAGGACCTTAAATGTTATCAGTAAAAAAACTTTGAAAATAGTCTATTTTTAATACCACTGATAGGTCGAAGCCTTTATTTATATGCCTCTGTTCGTCATATTTCACACTCGTGACATTTACAAACTACCGAATTTCGATTACTGGATAATCACGAGTTATTTAGAATGTGTGTTGTTTTGCACGATGGAAGGCACGTAAGATGTGGTAAAGATACACTGGGCAGTACTTTACGCATAATTTTCATATGGAAGTGCCGCCAATTTTTTATATCTACCCATTGTTTTGCTCTCCAACAATTATAATATAACAGAATACACAACGCCGGTAATAGAAACTAGTTTAACAATTTATGGATTGTTAAAATTTTGTATTTAAGTTTATCCCATTTAACTTTTAATTGAGATCACTGTTAACATAACAGTGACTAATTAAAATAATCTAGCTCTGACGGTTATTTATTGGGGAATTGAAAAACAACTTTAGGTGAATACAAAAAAGGTTCAACTCCCGCCGACTTATCTCCGCAAATATTTACGCAGCTTCCCTTACTAGCCCCAAATCTGTAGATTTAAATATTCATGAAATCTCTGTATTAGAGAATCTTTGCACTGTTCAGCTAAGCAAACAAAGTTCAGCGATTTTACACCTTATCTCGAATGTACCAGTATTTTGCTGTCAATTCTACGTAACACGTTTTTATTGTGTCACCTATATCTCTGGCACGGCCGTCTTAACTAAGTTAATAAATTAAATCATTATCGGATAGAAATTAAAAAGACAGATCTGTTAATAGAATAATGTAATTGAATAACAAATTATATTTTATACAAAGAAAGACCTGATATTGAAATGAATGAAATGACAATGAAAACTAGTAATTTGGATTTTTTCCAGTCTGTAAAGTTCTAACCTAATCATTTATTTTAGAAACTTTGTGGTTACTTTAAGTACACGAACTGGGATTTGCATACATAAATTATAGAGGAACTTGGTATAAAAGTTTGTAATTTTTTCTTATATATTTCTGCAGCTCACCTCTAATGAAGATACATGAAGACAATATTCACAACTTGTGATACACTGTTATAGATGAATTTGATTTTTAATTCATTACATCTTTACCGTAATCTGTTGTTTGTTGTACTCGTAAATAACGCACATTATCAATTCTACCAACCGAAAAGATCTCGAGTAACCTTAATTTAATATTCAATATGCCCCTGACAACGTATATATAAAATGATTTATATAAAAATGTTTATAAAATTAATGACGATTGGTTGAGCAGTTAAGGTGTAAAAATGTAACAAACAAACAAACAGACATTCGTATTTATAATATTATACTTTGGAAAAGGATGTCATTTCAAAATAAAAATTAAACAATAAATTACAATGTATTATTTACAAAACTATCTTGTGAGTATTTTATGTGTTGTATGTACTTCATTACATAGTATAAAACAAAGTCCCCAACCGCGTCTGTCTGTCTGTCTGTTCGCGATGAACTCAAAAACCACTGAACGGATTTTTATGCGGTTTTCACCAGTGGATAAAGTGATTCATGAGGAACGTTTCGCTGTGTAATTTGTCAATGATTTTTTTAAATAATCAGGGTGGGACAATGCCCGGTAGTTAATTATAATATTAATCAAATTAGACTAATAATATATTCAGTAATATTTTTGAGACATCAAGTATAAATCATTACAAGTAATACAACGAGCATAAATTCGTTTAAACCTAGGATTAGATAGTTTTACAAAGTAATATGAGAAAATGAAGTTTATACAAGAGTAATATTTAACTAGGTGTCAGGGTCTGCACATGAGACCACATATGACGAGGGTCCAGGACTGTCGGAATGTTTACATACGAATACGAAATTTTAATATCTCCGCATTCAACGTCGGTTTACCTACTTATTTACAAAGCTTTACGTACTATTGAAAATGTAAAGCAATATCAGATCCTTGTAAGTTTGCCGATACAAGTTTATTTGTAAATCCCATTTATACAAATATTTGATGTATAAAGGAAACTTTGTAACCCATTTCCCTTTCAAGCTGATTTATTTATAGAAGAACTTGTATGTAACAGTTTGGACCTTTATGAAAAGTTAATATATAAATATAGAAAAGTTACCATATTAAAAGTTTAGCAAACCGCGAACTAATGCTAATGATTAGCATATGTTTTCCTGATAAGGCTTGTGAAATACATTATCAACTGGAACTATACGCATGTATATATCTTTCAGATTGTGTTATATACAAAATAATATCTATATTAATATTTTAAAAAGGAAAATTTTTCGAGTTTGTGTGGTTGTAGGTGGTAATCTCAGGAACTACTAAAGCGATTTTGAAAATTCTTTTACCAATAGAAAGCCACCTTATTTGTCAATGTCGTAGGTTATATATTTACCCAAAAAATGAAAATATTTTTTTGTGGTACTCGGATTTTCAAAGTAAGTCGGAAAAAAAAGGTCGATCGAAAACGTTTCTTACGAACGCTGCCTTAACGATGAGAGATATATAGACTAGACTCTAAAAAGTCAACAACAGTATATGTCTAACATTTATATTTAAGTCACAAAAAGTAGTTTTTTATATTTAAAAAAAATTAACTCGTTGAGTCGCGTCGGTCGCTGTTGGTGAAGGAGCGTGACTTGTTATATCTACGAGGTAGGTAGCCGCGTTTTACTCGCGTGGCCGGCTCCTTATGCAGCGCACATTGACGAAATTGAAATTTCCGAAACGTAATACGCACACTTTCGATCTTTTTTTAATAAAAAGTTCTTGTCTGAACTGCATTTTGGCAGTCAGGAAATAAATCATAGTACTCAGTATTAACCGAACCATACTCATGATTTCATCCCAAATAAAAATGTTTACCGCCCAACGAAGTGGGTACGGGTCAGCTAGTATGCTTATAATTTTTACTTACGTTACAACTAGCATACAGGCATGAATTCAACCTGATTTGAAATGTTCATTCTAGTCTATAGATATGTATAATGAACTTCAATAGGATCACAGCCATGGGGTCACGCATAATAGGGGGGATTCACACCTTACAAACCTTGCACAAATTACCTCCTATTTTAATTTAATGTTGTGAATATCTAACAAATATATTGTAATTTAGTCATTGTATCAAACGTCTAACATTAATTAAAATACTTAAACGTATAGAATTAATAAATCAATTTTTCCGTCACACCGAATTGGAAAAAATTTGGTAGACAATTAAAAAACTAAATGAATTCTAGGTCGATAATGATGACACTTACAGGATCTAACTATAGCTAGGAACCATCCAATGTATAAACCAACAATAGAATGGCATCAAAATAGGCCAAACCGTTTAGGAAAATAAGAACTACTAACACATACTATTTTATATATAAAACTCGATAAAGGTATCATAATCTGTATAAGCAAATATAAATCAGATAAAACTGATTCATGAATGTCTTAAAATAGATTTAAATTGCCTAGTTATTCAATGAAGGACAATACCAGTAAACGTTACAAAAGCAATAATTTAATATACGTCTCTCACTCTTCTAACTCGTTTAACAAGTCTACAAAACTAGATAATATCTTGATTGATAATGACAAAAACTTCGCATCTCTCATAACTCATAACCGACCAAATTATGATTATAAACGATTCATCTGGAAACTTGGCAAGTACTCACAGCTCGTTATCGAGGGACAGAATCACTTCAAATGAACAAACTCGTAATAGGCGAGCCATCCGAATGAATAATGAGACGAACTAGTTCCCGGTTAGTAGTTCAGATCGTACACTACTTCTAATAAATTCTAGACTCGATCGGAAGATGTGATATATATTTAGTATATATTCACTTTCCACTTCTTTTTTTATTATATCATAGGAGGCAAACGAACAGGCGAGTCACCTGATGTTAAGAGATCCCCGCCGTCAATAGACACTAGCAAGAGCAGCAGGGGGAGTCGCAAGTGCGTTGCCAGCCTGCGTTTAATAAGACGGGGGAATGAGGGAGGGAGAAGAGGGAGGAAAGAGGGGAGGGGAGGAGAGGTAGGCCTCCGACGCTATCACTGACCGAACGAAACGCAACAATGCGAGCACTGTTACTTCACGTCGGTTTTTTGTGAGAGGGTGCTATTACCTCGAACGAGCCAACCCTTTCATGCTGAAACCGGTAATAGCTTCAGCGTGGCTCTACAACCTCCCTACCTTTTATACTTTATAGCGTTTGACCACAATTTTGTCTGATGTTAAATAGAATCTATACTAATATTACAAAGACGTAATGTTTGTGAGTTGGTGATGTTGTAGGGGGTAATCTCATGAACTGCTAAACCGATTTTGAAAATTCTTTTGCCAATAGAAAGCCACGTTATTTGTGAGTGTGATAGGCTATATTAACCCGAAAAATAAAAATAAACTTTTTTGTGGTAGTCGTATTTGCAAAGTAAGTCGGAGAAAAAACGGTCGAACGAAAACGTTTCTTACGAACGCTGCCTTAACGATGAAAGATATATGATTGAGTTCTAGAGAACAGTTATAGAGCTTGATAATGCCTACAAAAAAGTCACCGATAGCATATGTCTAACTTTTACATTTAAGTCACAAAAAGTAGATTTTTATATTAAAAAAAATAATTGAAATCGTTATGTTTATTGGTCATATTATCAACAACGATTATGCATTCTTATCGGTATGTAATGATATAATAACTGAGCCACAGCAACGTGTGGCCGGGTCATATAGTGTGGGATAAGGCAGTGAACACGTTAAAGCTAGGAAACTGGTTTTCAAGCGCAGTTGTTGGAATACACCACCAGGTGCTTCGCAACATATTACTAATTCGAGGTTTATAGCTAGACAGGCAGATTAAGAAAAGACTATCACCATGATATAATCGCATCACGATGTTTGTCTTTATCGAAAACTCCGATTCAGTTGCTAGGATTCCAATCTACGTCCATCGAAGCGGTGTCCGAACACGCAATTCAACGAAGCCATGACCACTTTAAGAGCCGTCGTCGTTTCAAAATAACATAATTATAATTCGATCCCATTCGAGAGATTCACTGAGGTAAGTACGTCAAAAATTAATATTTCAGACGTCAGGTGTTCTGCACCTGTAATCGTCCAATAAAGCCGCCTTATGAACTCCGCTTTTAAAAACTTTGTTAAGCTCACAAAGTCTTGGTGCTTTGTTTCAGGGTAACACGAAAAAAAAAACGGTTTACATTCTCTATAACATTCATTCATATATTTGAAACGGTAAGAACACACATATAAATTGTTAAATTTATACTTCTACTAGCGAGTCCGGCAGACGTTGTCCCACTCTTATTATAAAAAAAAGACAAATTACATATCAAAACGTTCCGCATGAATCACTTTATCCGCTGGTGAAGACCCCATAAAAATTCGTTCAGTAGTTTTTGAGTTTATCGCGAACAGACAGACAGACAGACGCGGTTGGGGACTTTGTTTTATACTATGTAATGTTATAAATGTATATGACATTATAAATGTAAATGATACTTCATTACATAGTATAAAACAAAGTCCCCTGCCGCCTCTGTCTGTCTGTCTGTTCGCGATAAACTCAAAAACTACGGAACGGATCTTCAAATGGTTTTCATCAGAGGATAAAGAAATTCATGAGGTACGTTTTAGTATATAAATTTGTCAAGGTTTTGTGTAGATTGAATGAAATATAACGATAATTGTTGGACAAGTCGGAAAAATTCAAACGGCTTGGGAGATTTCATCCACAATGCTGCCTAATCCTTTTGAGATATAAGAATGTACGTTGGGTAAATGTAATAAGGTTTACTTATGTATATATAGGTTAAAATAAAAGAAAATGACGTCCATTGAAAAATGTATTGTCGACTTAATATTATAATGACAATGACATGATACATTTTTTTTTAATTTTTTATTTTTCTTCATTTTTCTTTTTAGCCAGGTGTTAATAATGAAACAACAGAGACAATATAGATCTACAAAAAATGTATGTGAGGGCATATATTTATCTTTTAAGGATAGCCCACTATACTCATTATATGTTCTAAAAAAAAGTGACATACAATTTTAAAGTTATTTAGACGTGTTGGATTGGGTTTAAATATAACGATAATTGTTGTACATGTCGGGAAAAAGTCAAGCCGCTTAAGAGTTTTCATCGAATGCGCTGCCTAATTCTTTTGAGATATAACAAAACAATGTATATTGGGATATTCCCCTTTTATAGATCTACAAAGAAGTCTGTGAAGGCATTTTTTAAGGGTAGTATATTATAGTCGCAAGTGAGCATCAGAACGACTGCATTTATTTGATTGGTGGTGACCACACTGAATCTATTACTGGTTTCTGCATGAATGGGTCAGCTCGGGTACTACCCTCTCATAGAAAACCGACGTAAAGTAACAGTGCTTTCATGCGTTTCGCTCGGTCAGTGAGAGCGCCTGAGGCCCACTTCCCTTTCCCTCCCTCCCCGTCCCCTCTCCTTTCCCCCAAAACACAGGCTGGCAACGCAATCTCTTGATGTTGCAAGTGACTATGGATGGTGATGATCCTTTAACATCAGGTGTCCCGCCTGTTAGTTACCTCGTATGATAAAAAAAAAGATGAGATTGCCGTTAAGTTATAGTTTTATTCTTAACATGGTAATATTGTATAAATTATATATAAAGAAACGTAGGCGAGAATTTGCTTGCAGCTATAGCTTCAACTCCGCTAGTATGGTATTATAAAAAATGGTTATAAAACATTTTAGACGCCTGAGGCACGATATTTACGTAACTAGCAGAGGAGTGCGGACCGTCGTGTTGAACTTTGCAGCTCTTTGTAAGATTGCATCCTGGTCTTTCTCATAATTTTAAGTTTGTGAATTTTTCATGGTTTCCTTCCCAACAAAGCAACGAAGTCAGACTACTTTTATATGTTGTCCTGTATTTGTGTGAGATGTTTAAGACGACAAAGTGAAAATACTAATCGTAATAAGTAAAAATATGTACCACATACAGTTTTATGTAAATATAAAGAGAAAAGATTCGTTTCTTTATTTGTAAGGAAAAAGAGAAAAGATAACGCATTTAAAAAAATTTTTGACTATAGAATCTCATTATAACCGAGTAATATGAGATGTTTTTTCTATTAACATTAGCGAAGCCGCGAGCAAAAACTATTATCTTATATTGTATGTGATACGTAAAGCTAAAACTTATAATTTAATTTCCGCTATTTATTTTTTATTCCATGAAAAATTTATAGTAAATATATAGTATGTATGTACCTCTTGACTGTACTTTGTACTACAAACACTTTGACAGGGTCTATAGATTTCCTATATGGCGATAATGAACGCTATGATCTATTTTATCGTCTTCATTTATTTATCAATAATTATTTATACCTATATAAATAAATATATATATCGCATAATTATACAGAGGCCATTAAATATTGACAAGCTTCTAACAATTGTTATTGGCAGTCGTGAGGTTGTTCTATGGGTCCGTCAGTTGTAAAATACTAACCGCCATATGTCGAAAAATGTCATGGTTATATTTAATGGAAAATATAAGACGTGTTGGCTATCTGTCTGTGGTATTATTTCATGCTTTTTGAAGATATACGAGGAGGAAGGCGTCCCTGAACATAGCATTTTTTTAGGCTCTCCGTCATATATATTTAGTGAGCACTGTGGGTGGTATGTTGCTATTGATAAATCCCATCCCATTCGATATACTATTCGTATTCACATATCTAATGTACACGTTACATGTAACA
This sequence comes from Antheraea pernyi, assembly GCA_015888305.1. NCBI lineage: Eukaryota > Metazoa > Arthropoda > Insecta > Lepidoptera > Saturniidae > Antheraea > Antheraea pernyi. Next base: position 31,306 of record MU161769.1, read on the forward strand.
GTAGATGGCGTGCGTGTCGTAGTTAAAAATGTTTTTGAAAAAGCATTTCTGTAATGTACACACCTACTTATAATTTTAAATTTTTATTTAATACATTTAAAAAAACGCGTGCGGAGCCGCAGGTCACTGCTAGTATATATGGTGACACAATTTTACGCACAGATATTTACTTCTAAGCATTATTTATTTTATTGTGATTAAACAATTGACTATGTAAATACAGCAATAATTTTAACAAGTCAGCGTCCGAATTGACTGTCGTAGTCATACAAAAGTTAGTCAAGTCCGGAGATCGTATGAGCTATTTTTCAACTGAGTTAATATATAGCTCATAACTTCTGAACTACGAGATGTAGTTTGTAGTAGACACTAAATATATGGACAAGAATTATTAATATATTTCAAATATTTGACACAGTTTTAAATCATCTGTCTACATATATCATACATTTTTGATATATTACCTATTAAAATTTATATTTATTTATATCTTTAAGAAATTGCAAAAAAGTTATTGGTACTCATTGTTTCTTCATTGTTGTTTACTTTGTTTTTACATATCATCGCATCCGTCCTAAGAGACTAAATTAATATTTGATAACATCAAAGAGTTTATACCTCATTTTTGTATTTTTTCAAATTAAACGGCTAAATATTTCCTCTCTTCTATTACAATACTTTTTTGAATAGATTAACTCTATTTTCACTTTAAAATATTTTGACAGTTATAAGCTATTGGCGCGCTCACGTTTCGCTAAATTACACCGGTCAGTAATGGTCCGCCAACTAAGGTCGCGTGTTGAGCGGACTACCAGCTTATCTTGTTACTCGACAGCCGCTGTCGCAACATGTCGCGCAACTAAACGCTATGCTTTATTTGTGACTATAACACTGACAATCTAGGATTAGTAAAAGCGGCAATTTATCTTCAGCAGTTACCAATTTCAATAAATCAATAAAATAAATCAATTTGTATACATGAAAGTTTTTGGTAGAAAAAAAAGCAATCATAAGGACTGCCGACCCAATTAAAAATTCAAAACAATGAAATAACAGTGTTCTCTTTTGAAATTTTAAACTAATTATAGTGTTAATGACAACATATATATTTCATAATTTGTTTTTTGAAATTATCATTAGCCCGGTTTTCATATTTATTAGCACTCCGAAAAATAATTATAGATTTTTATACAATTTATTAATCAAATATGTGATAGGATTCACAGTCTCAATACAAAGTATCAATATTAGAGGTACACTGGTCGCTATAATACGCGTGGTTAGTCTGACGTATTACGATCGATCACGCTTACTACCATGTCATGACGCAAAATCATAAGTTTATAATAAATATAATATAATAAATAAATAGTTAATAGTTAAAAGAAATCATAAAAATAAACAAATAAATATATATATTAATAATAATAAAAAACAAAACATAATTAAAAAAAACTGTCAATAGTTGCTCACAGATACGATTTTTTACTTACACAATAAACAAAACGTTAGTAAAACAAAGGTGTGGACCAAAAGTCTGCAGAAAAGAAGAAAAAAAAATCACAAGTTTATGTACTGCCAAAAAAAAACCGCTCAAGAAATTTCACTTCAAAAATCCAGAAAAAGACACTGTGTTCCCATAGGATAGGTAAAATCTATACTGAAGCGAGCGAACTCACCGCCAAAAATTTGTTCATAATAATATAGTGAGAATATTATAACACCGCATACATTAAAACGGGTTACAATTACTTAGTCAATTATTATGCTCCAAACGTTACTCTCGAATTACTCCCTAACAATTATGTCCTTGTCTTATAATTAGCATGTAATGTGGGAGCGTCAAGATATATTGGGTTGTACGATATAATTGTCATTAAAGGCCAAAATGTTGATTGTGTTATTTATTTAGCGGATTTTAAACTTTTTGATAGGATAATTCAACTTTGTAATAAAATATAGATGTAGAGTTAGTTATGATGTATTATTGTCATATTGGCGACGACTAGTAAATGGCTTAACCTTTCTAGTGTATTAATTAGTGTAAATTACAACTCTTAGTCTTCCAATAAATATATATAATATTTGAACCTCACGGATTCGAGTTTAATTTCTACCACACGCTACCGCTTGTTTTTTTTTTGTTATAAGAAGCAAACGAACAGGTGGGTCACCTGATGTTAAGTGATCACCACCGTCCATAGACACTAGCAACACCAGCGGAGTCGCAAGTGCGTTGCCAGCCTGTGTTTGTGGAGAGAGGGGTGGTGGGCCTCCTGCGCTCATAGACCGAACGAAATGTAAGCACTCTTATTTCACGTCGGTTTTCTGTGGAGAATGTGGTACTACCCCGGGCGAGTCGACCTACTCATGCCTCATTACCATACCAGTAATAGCTTCAGCGTGGCTCTACCACCTCCAATTACGCCCTACCTGACATTGTACCATACACTTCTGCTTAGTACTCTCCCGCACCATTATTTTATTCTGGCTTAGTATATCTTTGACTTTCATTTTTTTTTATTGTTGCACAACAAAGTGTCTGCACTATGCCTGATGGTAAGCACAGTATAGTCCAAAAACAATGCGACCACCGACTGACACCCTATCCATCGCCGGTCGCCGCTGTCTGCCGGCCTGCGAATAGTTGAATATGCACAGGCTTATATGACGGGCTTTTTCGCCATATAAGTGGTGGTTGCGCGACCTAGTCAGGCTGTAGTACCCTTTTTTTATCGTGGGGAAATCCCTTATGGATACACCATCCTCTCGCGGGAGAGGGTGGGTTATATCCGACTCGCACGGACTAAAACCCTACGGAGTACGTCTGCCGCTAAGTTGGGGCAGCACGAGATCTCTATATCTCTTCACCGTGCCGCCCCAGCGGTTGGCCCAACAGCGAAATCGTCGCCACCGGGCCTCGTCCTGTTAGGAGAGAACCGGGTACACACCGGCCGTCGCCTCCGTCCGCCGGACCTGTGCAATAGGAAGATGGGCCCCTCGACCCATCTTCCTTAGGTCCAGATAGGCTGTAATACCCTACCACCCCGCTTTCACCATTGCCTCGTTCGTTATTCAGCAGGGAGCACTACGTGCAGGTGAGGTTGGTTTGGGTGTCTCATGTCTTATAATGTTATTCGACACCCTTTACACCCCTAACCCCTTTTTATGATAACTACTCTGCTCCCAAGATTCGTAGCATCATGTTCGACAGCATATTGCATTTTCCAATAACTTGACTGCGAGTTACACATATGTATTAGTGTGTTTAAAGTAATAATCCCTTGTGATTTATAATAGACATTATATATTTTAATAACTGTATACATAATACATTATTTTTAAATAATGACATGTATTTATGGAAAGAATACTAGTTCAGGTAACATAAAGAATAACCATATAACTCAGTAACAAACTAAGTATTAGGTTGGTTATTCGCGCTTATTGAAATTGTTATATTTTTGCTAAGTTTAGACGACCACAACTTTTATAAATTTTAGAAAAAAGGTCGAGTAAAAATATAACACATTAATATTGATAATTGTAATGGTAAATATGGAATATACTATATACACACATATATATAATATGTTGGATACCATATATAAGAATTTTACAATCCTCGTTAATCTTTTTGGCCGTTCTGAATATAACCATAAGTTCGGGCTTGCGCGTAATGTGCTTAAGAGTTTATTTAATACAAAACAAAGTTTAAATACATTATAGGAATTGAAAATTAGCATTAATCTATCCGTCTCGATATAATATACATTATAGTACGTATTTATATCTAAATTTGTTTTCTGTGCATATACCAGGTGACTGTTTATACAGTATCAATATTTCTGGAGGACATTTTGCACTCGATTCTCGTCCTAAATCAATTTAAAAAATATAATATTTGACCTAATGATCTAGAAAAATACAAACGTTATACACAATCCTCTGTGCATCTATGTTAAAGCACAGTCGGGTCACTTTTATTTGAAAGGGAACATGGGAACATCAGGAATAAAACAAAAGGTTTTATTTTCCATTTTACTATCGAAAGTTATTAACTCCAGGTCACCCATTGTCGTTTTTGGCACCGGTCGTTGCACTTATAATTTATTTACACGTTTGTAGCTACGCCTTTGAAAGTCTTAGAACAAACTTTAA
>MU161770.1:12979-35527 GCA_015888305.1 Antheraea pernyi
GTGCTACAACCCGATAGCGCAGATATCGTGACGACATATCTGGGACCGGACGGCGAGGTACGAGCAGTCGACGTGCATACAACGAGAGGTATCCTGAGCCGATCAAAGGAAAAACTAGCGATACTTCATGTAGAATCATCAACGGACGACAATCGCGAACGCTAGAGTTCTCCAGCTACAAGAGCTGCGGCGGGAGTATGTTCGCGACAGTTTAGAATGATCTGTGTTCATAAATAATGTGTGCAAAGTAATTCATAATAGATTTAATATTGTATTACGTAGATTTATAGAGTGCATAGATTTATAGTATAGTTTAATAGTTTGAAATAGTATAAGTTGTTCGTTGTAAGTAAAAATGTAATGTTTTTGTATGCAAATAAATAGAAAGCGAAGGATGACTCATCGCCATACCGCCCCGCCTGTATAGTGAGTTTAGGACGCAATGAGCGCTTTGATTGGCGGGGCACCGCCAGCGTGCGTAAGCGGTGCTTTGTCCCGAAATTGTGCCTGAGAGCGACCTCAAAAACCGGCGCGGGCGGTATAGTTATCCTGTTTTGTACGAGTCGGCAACACGAGCACATCCTTCGCTGCTCTACTAGCAACAAGTCTTTTATTGCAAGAAAACCTGAACATTCTTCAACTTCAACTTCGATCTCATCAAGCCATCGCTATAGTTGTGAGTCAATCGAAGGTGGCTCATATTCATGGTCCTTCGCAAGCCGGATAAATAGCTGAACCAGGACGAAAAGATCATATTCATGGTCCTTCGTAAGCCGAATAAATAGTGAACCAGGACGAAAAGGCTCATATTCATGGTCCTTCGCAAGCCGGATAAATAGCTGAACCAGGACGAAAAGATCACATTTATGGTCCTTCGCAAGCCGGATAAATAGCTGAACCAGGACGAAAAGATCACATTTATGGTCCTTCGCAAGCCGGATAAATAGCTGAACCAGGACGAAAAGATCACATTTATGGTCCTTCGCAAGCCGGATAAATAGCTGAACCAGGACGAAAAGATCACATTTATGGTCCTTCGCAAGCCGGATAAATAGCTGAACCAGGACGAAAAGATCACATTTATGGTCCTTCGCAAGCCGGATAAATAGCTGAACCAGGACGAAAAGATCACATTTATGGTCCTTCGCAAGCCGGATAAATAGCTGAACCAGGACGAAAAGATCACATTTATGGTCCTTCGCAAGCCGGATAAATAGCTGAACCAGGACGAAAAGATCACATTTATGGTCCTTCGCAAGCCGGATAAATAGCTGAACCAGGACGAAAAGATCACATTTATGGTCCTTCGCAAGCCGGATAAATAGCTGAACCAGGACGAAAAGATCACATTTATGGTCCTTCGCAAGCCGGATAAATAGCTGAACCAGGACGAAAAGATCACATTTATGGTCCTTCGCAAGCCGGATAAATAGCTGAACCAGGACGAAAAGATCACATTTATGGTCCTTCGCAAGCCGGATAAATAGCTGAACCAGGACGAAAAGATCACATTTATGGTCCTTCGCAAGCCGGATAAATAGCTGAACCAGGACGAAAAGATCACATTTATGGTCCTTCGCAAGCCGGATAAATAGCTGAACCAGGACGAAAAGATCACATTTATGGTCCTTCGCAAGCCGGATAAATAGCTGAACCAGGACGAAAAGATCACATTTATGGTCCTTCGCAAGCCGGATAAATAGCTGAACCAGGACGAAAAGATCACATTTATGGTCCTTCGCAAGCCGGATAAATAGCTGAACCAGGACGAAAAGATCACATTTATGGTCCTTCGCAAGCCGGATAAATAGCTGAACCAGGACGAAAAGATCACATTTATGGTCCTTCGCAAGCCGGATAAATAGCTGAACCAGGACGAAAAGATCACATTTATGGTCCTTCGCAAGCCGGATAAATAGCTGAACCAGGACGAAAAGATCACATTTATGGTCCTTCGCAAGCCGGATAAATAGCTGAACCAGGACGAAAAGATCACATTTATGGTCCTTCGCAAGCCGGATAAATAGCTGAACCAGGACGAAAAGATCACATTTATGGTCCTTCGCAAGCCGGATAAATAGCTGAACCAGGACGAAAAGATCACATTTATGGTCCTTCGCAAGCCGGATAAATAGCTGAACCAGGACGAAAAGATCACATTTATGGTCCTTCGCAAGCCGGATAAATAGCTGAACCAGGACGAAAAGATCACATTTATGGTCCTTCGCAAGCCGGATAAATAGCTGAACCAGGACGAAAAGATCACATTTATGGTCCTTCGCAAGCCGGATAAATAGCTGAACCAGGACGAAAAGATCACATTTATGGTCCTTCGCAAGCCGGATAAATAGCTGAACCAGGACGAAAAGATCACATTTATGGTCCTTCGCAAGCCGGATAAATAGCTGAACCAGGACGAAAAGATCACATTTATGGTCCTTCGCAAGCCGGATAAATAGCTGAACCAGGACGAAAAGATCACATTTATGGTCCTTCGCAAGCCGGATAAATAGCTGAACCAGGACGAAAAGATCACATTTATGGTCCTTCGCAAGCCGGATAAATAGCTGAACCAGGACGAAAAGATCACATTTATGGTCCTTCGCAAGCCGGATAAATAGCTGAACCAGGACGAAAAGATCACATTTATGGTCCTTCGCAAGCCGGATAAATAGCTGAACCAGGACGAAAAGATCACATTTATGGTCCTTCGCAAGCCGGATAAATAGCTGAACCAGGACGAAAAGATCACATTTATGGTCCTTCGCAAGCCGGATAAATAGCTGAACCAGGACGAAAAGATCACATTTATGGTCCTTCGCAAGCCGGATAAATAGCTGAACCAGGACGAAAAGATCACATTTATGGTCCTTCGCAAGCCGGATAAATAGCTGAACCAGGACGAAAAGATCACATTTATGGTCCTTCGCAAGCCGGATAAATAGCTGAACCAGGACGAAAAGATCACATTTATGGTCCTTCGCAAGCCGGATAAATAGCTGAACCAGGACGAAAAGATCACATTTATGGTCCTTCGCAAGCCGGATAAATAGCTGAACCAGGACGAAAAGATCACATTTATGGTCCTTCGCAAGCCGGATAAATAGCTGAACCAGGACGAAAAGATCACATTTATGGTCCTTCGCAAGCCGGATAAATAGCTGAACCAGGACGAAAAGATCACATTTATGGTCCTTCGCAAGCCGGATAAATAGCTGAACCAGGACGAAAAGATCACATTTATGGTCCTTCGCAAGCCGGATAAATAGCTGAACCAGGACGAAAAGATCACATTTATGGTCCTTCGCAAGCCGGATAAATAGCTGAACCAGGACGAAAAGATCACATTTATGGTCCTTCGCAAGCCGGATAAATAGCTGAACCAGGACGAAAAGATCACATTTATGGTCCTTCGCAAGCCGGATAAATAGCTGAACCAGGACGAAAAGATCACATTTATGGTCCTTCGCAAGCCGGATAAATAGCTGAACCAGGACGAAAAGATCACATTTATGGTCCTTCGCAAGCCGGATAAATAGCTGAACCAGGACGAAAAGATCACATTTATGGTCCTTCGCAAGCCGGATAAATAGCTGAACCAGGACGAAAAGATCACATTTATGGTCCTTCGCAAGCCGGATAAATAGCTGAACCAGGACGAAAAGATCACATTTATGGTCCTTCGCAAGCCGGATAAATAGCTGAACCAGGACGAAAAGATCACATTTATGGTCCTTCGCAAGCCGGATAAATAGCTGAACCAGGACGAAAAGATCACATTTATGGTCCTTCGCAAGCCGGATAAATAGCTGAACCAGGACGAAAAGATCACATTTATGGTCCTTCGCAAGCCGGATAAATAGCTGAACCAGGACGAAAAGATCACATTTATGGTCCTTCGCAAGCCGGATAAATAGCTGAACCAGGACGAAAAGATCACATTTATGGTCCTTCGCAAGCCGGATAAATAGCTGAACCAGGACGAAAAGATCACATTTATGGTCCTTCGCAAGCCGGATAAATAGCTGAACCAGGACGAAAAGATCACATTTATGGTCCTTCGCAAGCCGGATAAATAGCTGAACCAGGACGAAAAGATCACATTTATGGTCCTTCGCAAGCCGGATAAATAGCTGAACCAGGACGAAAAGATCACATTTATGGTCCTTCGCAAGCCGGATAAATAGCTGAACCAGGACGAAAAGATCACATTTATGGTCCTTCGCAAGCCGGATAAATAGCTGAACCAGGACGAAAAGATCACATTTATGGTCCTTCGCAAGCCGGATAAATAGCTGAACCAGGACGAAAAGATCACATTTATGGTCCTTCGCAAGCCGGATAAATAGCTGAACCAGGACGAAAAGATCACATTTATGGTCCTTCGCAAGCCGGATAAATAGCTGAACCAGGACGAAAAGATCACATTTATGGTCCTTCGCAAGCCGGATAAATAGCTGAACCAGGACGAAAAGATCACATTTATGGTCCTTCGCAAGCCGGATAAATAGCTGAACCAGGACGAAAAGATCACATTTATGGTCCTTCGCAAGCCGGATAAATAGCTGAACCAGGACGAAAAGATCACATTTATGGTCCTTCGCAAGCCGGATAAATAGCTGAACCAGGACGAAAAGATCACATTTATGGTCCTTCGCAAGCCGGATAAATAGCTGAACCAGGACGAAAAGATCACATTTATGGTCCTTCGCAAGCCGGATAAATAGCTGAACCAGGACGAAAAGATCACATTTATGGTCCTTCGCAAGCCGGATAAATAGCTGAACCAGGACGAAAAGATCACATTTATGGTCCTTCGCAAGCCGGATAAATAGCTGAACCAGGACGAAAAGATCACATTTATGGTCCTTCGCAAGCCGGATAAATAGCTGAACCAGGACGAAAAGATCACATTTATGGTCCTTCGCAAGCCGGATAAATAGCTGAACCAGGACGAAAAGATCACATTTATGGTCCTTCGCAAGCCGGATAAATAGCTGAACCAGGACGAAAAGATCACATTTATGGTCCTTCGCAAGCCGGATAAATAGCTGAACCAGGACGAAAAGATCACATTTATGGTCCTTCGCAAGCCGGATAAATAGCTGAACCAGGACGAAAAGATCACATTTATGGTCCTTCGCAAGCCGGATAAATAGCTGAACCAGGACGAAAAGATCACATTTATGGTCCTTCGCAAGCCGGATAAATAGCTGAACCAGGACGAAAAGATCACATTTATGGTCCTTCGCAAGCCGGATAAATAGCTGAACCAGGACGAAAAGATCACATTTATGGTCCTTCGCAAGCCGGATAAATAGCTGAACCAGGACGAAAAGATCACATTTATGGTCCTTCGCAAGCCGGATAAATAGCTGAACCAGGACGAAAAGATCACATTTATGGTCCTTCGCAAGCCGGATAAATAGCTGAACCAGGACGAAAAGATCACATTTATGGTCCTTCGCAAGCCGGATAAATAGCTGAACCAGGACGAAAAGATCACATTTATGGTCCTTCGCAAGCCGGATAAATAGCTGAACCAGGACGAAAAGATCACATTTATGGTCCTTCGCAAGCCGGATAAATAGCTGAACCAGGACGAAAAGATCACATTTATGGTCCTTCGCAAGCCGGATAAATAGCTGAACCAGGACGAAAAGATCACATTTATGGTCCTTCGCAAGCCGGATAAATAGCTGAACCAGGACGAAAAGATCACATTTATGGTCCTTCGCAAGCCGGATAAATAGCTGAACCAGGACGAAAAGATCACATTTATGGTCCTTCGCAAGCCGGATAAATAGCTGAACCAGGACGAAAAGATCACATTTATGGTCCTTCGCAAGCCGGATAAATAGCTGAACCAGGACGAAAAGATCACATTTATGGTCCTTCGCAAGCCGGATAAATAGCTGAACCAGGACGAAAAGATCACATTTATGGTCCTTCGCAAGCCGGATAAATAGCTGAACCAGGACGAAAAGATCACATTTATGGTCCTTCGCAAGCCGGATAAATAGCTGAACCAGGACGAAAAGATCACATTTATGGTCCTTCGCAAGCCGGATAAATAGCTGAACCAGGACGAAAAGATCACATTTATGGTCCTTCGCAAGCCGGATAAATAGCTGAACCAGGACGAAAAGATCACATTTATGGTCCTTCGCAAGCCGGATAAATAGCTGAACCAGGACGAAAAGATCACATTTATGGTCCTTCGCAAGCCGGATAAATAGCTGAACCAGGACGAAAAGATCACATTTATGGTCCTTCGCAAGCCGGATAAATAGCTGAACCAGGACGAAAAGATCACATTTATGGTCCTTCGCAAGCCGGATAAATAGCTGAACCAGGACGAAAAGATCACATTTATGGTCCTTCGCAAGCCGGATAAATAGCTGAACCAGGACGAAAAGATCACATTTATGGTCCTTCGCAAGCCGGATAAATAGCTGAACCAGGACGAAAAGATCACATTTATGGTCCTTCGCAAGCCGGATAAATAGCTGAACCAGGACGAAAAGATCACATTTATGGTCCTTCGCAAGCCGGATAAATAGCTGAACCAGGACGAAAAGATCACATTTATGGTCCTTCGCAAGCCGGATAAATAGCTGAACCAGGACGAAAAGATCACATTTATGGTCCTTCGCAAGCCGGATAAATAGCTGAACCAGGACGAAAAGATCACATTTATGGTCCTTCGCAAGCCGGATAAATAGCTGAACCAGGACGAAAAGATCACATTTATGGTCCTTCGCAAGCCGGATAAATAGCTGAACCAGGACGAAAAGATCACATTTATGGTCCTTCGCAAGCCGGATAAATAGCTGAACCAGGACGAAAAGATCACATTTATGGTCCTTCGCAAGCCGGATAAATAGCTGAACCAGGACGAAAAGATCACATTTATGGTCCTTCGCAAGCCGGATAAATAGCTGAACCAGGACGAAAAGATCACATTTATGGTCCTTCGCAAGCCGGATAAATAGCTGAACCAGGACGAAAAGATCACATTTATGGTCCTTCGCAAGCCGGATAAATAGCTGAACCAGGACGAAAAGATCACATTTATGGTCCTTCGCAAGCCGGATAAATAGCTGAACCAGGACGAAAAGATCACATTTATGGTCCTTCGCAAGCCGGATAAATAGCTGAACCAGGACGAAAAGATCACATTTATGGTCCTTCGCAAGCCGGATAAATAGCTGAACCAGGACGAAAAGATCACATTTATGGTCCTTCGCAAGCCGGATAAATAGCTGAACCAGGACGAAAAGATCACATTTATGGTCCTTCGCAAGCCGGATAAATAGCTGAACCAGGACGAAAAGATCACATTTATGGTCCTTCGCAAGCCGGATAAATAGCTGAACCAGGACGAAAAGATCACATTTATGGTCCTTCGCAAGCCGGATAAATAGCTGAACCAGGACGAAAAGATCACATTTATGGTCCTTCGCAAGCCGGATAAATAGCTGAACCAGGACGAAAAGATCACATTTATGGTCCTTCGCAAGCCGGATAAATAGCTGAACCAGGACGAAAAGATCACATTTATGGTCCTTCGCAAGCCGGATAAATAGCTGAACCAGGACGAAAAGATCACATTTATGGTCCTTCGCAAGCCGGATAAATAGCTGAACCAGGACGAAAAGATCACATTTATGGTCCTTCGCAAGCCGGATAAATAGCTGAACCAGGACGAAAAGATCACATTTATGGTCCTTCGCAAGCCGGATAAATAGCTGAACCAGGACGAAAAGATCACATTTATGGTCCTTCGCAAGCCGGATAAATAGCTGAACCAGGACGAAAAGATCACATTTATGGTCCTTCGCAAGCCGGATAAATAGCTGAACCAGGACGAAAAGATCACATTTATGGTCCTTCGCAAGCCGGATAAATAGCTGAACCAGGACGAAAAGATCACATTTATGGTCCTTCGCAAGCCGGATAAATAGCTGAACCAGGACGAAAAGATCACATTTATGGTCCTTCGCAAGCCGGATAAATAGCTGAACCAGGACGAAAAGATCACATTTATGGTCCTTCGCAAGCCGGATAAATAGCTGAACCAGGACGAAAAGATCACATTTATGGTCCTTCGCAAGCCGGATAAATAGCTGAACCAGGACGAAAAGATCACATTTATGGTCCTTCGCAAGCCGGATAAATAGCTGAACCAGGACGAAAAGATCACATTTATGGTCCTTCGCAAGCCGGATAAATAGCTGAACCAGGACGAAAAGATCACATTTATGGTCCTTCGCAAGCCGGATAAATAGCTGAACCAGGACGAAAAGATCACATTTATGGTCCTTCGCAAGCCGGATAAATAGCTGAACCAGGACGAAAAGATCACATTTATGGTCCTTCGCAAGCCGGATAAATAGCTGAACCAGGACGAAAAGATCACATTTATGGTCCTTCGCAAGCCGGATAAATAGCTGAACCAGGACGAAAAGATCACATTTATGGTCCTTCGCAAGCCGGATAAATAGCTGAACCAGGACGAAAAGATCACATTTATGGTCCTTCGCAAGCCGGATAAATAGCTGAACCAGGACGAAAAGATCACATTTATGGTCCTTCGCAAGCCGGATAAATAGCTGAACCAGGACGAAAAGATCACATTTATGGTCCTTCGCAAGCCGGATAAATAGCTGAACCAGGACGAAAAGATCACATTTATGGTCCTTCGCAAGCCGGATAAATAGCTGAACCAGGACGAAAAGATCACATTTATGGTCCTTCGCAAGCCGGATAAATAGCTGAACCAGGACGAAAAGATCACATTTATGGTCCTTCGCAAGCCGGATAAATAGCTGAACCAGGACGAAAAGATCACATTTATGGTCCTTCGCAAGCCGGATAAATAGCTGAACCAGGACGAAAAGATCACATTTATGGTCCTTCGCAAGCCGGATAAATAGCTGAACCAGGACGAAAAGATCACATTTATGGTCCTTCGCAAGCCGGATAAATAGCTGAACCAGGACGAAAAGATCACATTTATGGTCCTTCGCAAGCCGGATAAATAGCTGAACCAGGACGAAAAGATCACATTTATGGTCCTTCGCAAGCCGGATAAATAGCTGAACCAGGACGAAAAGATCACATTTATGGTCCTTCGCAAGCCGGATAAATAGCTGAACCAGGACGAAAAGATCACATTTATGGTCCTTCGCAAGCCGGATAAATAGCTGAACCAGGACGAAAAGATCACATTTATGGTCCTTCGCAAGCCGGATAAATAGCTGAACCAGGACGAAAAGATCACATTTATGGTCCTTCGCAAGCCGGATAAATAGCTGAACCAGGACGAAAAGATCACATTTATGGTCCTTCGCAAGCCGGATAAATAGCTGAACCAGGACGAAAAGATCACATTTATGGTCCTTCGCAAGCCGGATAAATAGCTGAACCAGGACGAAAAGATCACATTTATGGTCCTTCGCAAGCCGGATAAATAGCTGAACCAGGACGAAAAGATCACATTTATGGTCCTTCGCAAGCCGGATAAATAGCTGAACCAGGACGAAAAGATCACATTTATGGTCCTTCGCAAGCCGGATAAATAGCTGAACCAGGACGAAAAGATCACATTTATGGTCCTTCGCAAGCCGGATAAATAGCTGAACCAGGACGAAAAGATCACATTTATGGTCCTTCGCAAGCCGGATAAATAGCTGAACCAGGACGAAAAGATCACATTTATGGTCCTTCGCAAGCCGGATAAATAGCTGAACCAGGACGAAAAGATCACATTTATGGTCCTTCGCAAGCCGGATAAATAGCTGAACCAGGACGAAAAGATCACATTTATGGTCCTTCGCAAGCCGGATAAATAGCTGAACCAGGACGAAAAGATCACATTTATGGTCCTTCGCAAGCCGGATAAATAGCTGAACCAGGACGAAAAGATCACATTTATGGTCCTTCGCAAGCCGGATAAATAGCTGAACCAGGACGAAAAGATCACATTTATGGTCCTTCGCAAGCCGGATAAATAGCTGAACCAGGACGAAAAGATCACATTTATGGTCCTTCGCAAGCCGGATAAATAGCTGAACCAGGACGAAAAGATCACATTTATGGTCCTTCGCAAGCCGGATAAATAGCTGAACCAGGACGAAAAGATCACATTTATGGTCCTTCGCAAGCCGGATAAATAGCTGAACCAGGACGAAAAGATCACATTTATGGTCCTTCGCAAGCCGGATAAATAGCTGAACCAGGACGAAAAGATCACATTTATGGTCCTTCGCAAGCCGGATAAATAGCTGAACCAGGACGAAAAGATCACATTTATGGTCCTTCGCAAGCCGGATAAATAGCTGAACCAGGACGAAAAGATCACATTTATGGTCCTTCGCAAGCCGGATAAATAGCTGAACCAGGACGAAAAGATCACATTTATGGTCCTTCGCAAGCCGGATAAATAGCTGAACCAGGACGAAAAGATCACATTTATGGTCCTTCGCAAGCCGGATAAATAGCTGAACCAGGACGAAAAGATCACATTTATGGTCCTTCGCAAGCCGGATAAATAGCTGAACCAGGACGAAAAGATCACATTTATGGTCCTTCGCAAGCCGGATAAATAGCTGAACCAGGACGAAAAGATCACATTTATGGTCCTTCGCAAGCCGGATAAATAGCTGAACCAGGACGAAAAGATCACATTTATGGTCCTTCGCAAGCCGGATAAATAGCTGAACCAGGACGAAAAGATCACATTTATGGTCCTTCGCAAGCCGGATAAATAGCTGAACCAGGACGAAAAGATCACATTTATGGTCCTTCGCAAGCCGGATAAATAGCTGAACCAGGACGAAAAGATCACATTTATGGTCCTTCGCAAGCCGGATAAATAGCTGAACCAGGACGAAAAGATCACATTTATGGTCCTTCGCAAGCCGGATAAATAGCTGAACCAGGACGAAAAGATCACATTTATGGTCCTTCGCAAGCCGGATAAATAGCTGAACCAGGACGAAAAGATCACATTTATGGTCCTTCGCAAGCCGGATAAATAGCTGAACCAGGACGAAAAGATCACATTTATGGTCCTTCGCAAGCCGGATAAATAGCTGAACCAGGACGAAAAGATCACATTTATGGTCCTTCGCAAGCCGGATAAATAGCTGAACCAGGACGAAAAGATCACATTTATGGTCCTTCGCAAGCCGGATAAATAGCTGAACCAGGACGAAAAGATCACATTTATGGTCCTTCGCAAGCCGGATAAATAGCTGAACCAGGACGAAAAGATCACATTTATGGTCCTTCGCAAGCCGGATAAATAGCTGAACCAGGACGAAAAGATCACATTTATGGTCCTTCGCAAGCCGGATAAATAGCTGAACCAGGACGAAAAGATCACATTTATGGTCCTTCGCAAGCCGGATAAATAGCTGAACCAGGACGAAAAGATCACATTTATGGTCCTTCGCAAGCCGGATAAATAGCTGAACCAGGACGAAAAGATCACATTTATGGTCCTTCGCAAGCCGGATAAATAGCTGAACCAGGACGAAAAGATCACATTTATGGTCCTTCGCAAGCCGGATAAATAGCTGAACCAGGACGAAAAGATCACATTTATGGTCCTTCGCAAGCCGGATAAATAGCTGAACCAGGACGAAAAGATCACATTTATGGTCCTTCGCAAGCCGGATAAATAGCTGAACCAGGACGAAAAGATCACATTTATGGTCCTTCGCAAGCCGGATAAATAGCTGAACCAGGACGAAAAGATCACATTTATGGTCCTTCGCAAGCCGGATAAATAGCTGAACCAGGACGAAAAGATCACATTTATGGTCCTTCGCAAGCCGGATAAATAGCTGAACCAGGACGAAAAGATCACATTTATGGTCCTTCGCAAGCCGGATAAATAGCTGAACCAGGACGAAAAGATCACATTTATGGTCCTTCGCAAGCCGGATAAATAGCTGAACCAGGACGAAAAGATCACATTTATGGTCCTTCGCAAGCCGGATAAATAGCTGAACCAGGACGAAAAGATCACATTTATGGTCCTTCGCAAGCCGGATAAATAGCTGAACCAGGACGAAAAGATCACATTTATGGTCCTTCGCAAGCCGGATAAATAATTTCACCCACCCATCCCACACTACATTAAACTTTCCTATTCGAATTGCTTCTCTTCTAAGCGTCGTAGTTTAATGTTTAATAGCATTCCTCGATACATATAGCCTATAAACAGTGATAAAATAATTTTTCAAATTTTACTGGTAATTCTAACGATTGGTACGTGCATGAAAGTATAAAAATAAAACATCGAAGCAGTCATAAGGACTGCCGACAGAAGTGAAAACTATAGCGTTAAACTGTTTAAATTTTATCATAAGTACATTGAAATTCTTAACATTACTATAGGTTTTCACGTTTATTGGGACTCGTAGCAATATTTATATACATTTTTATACAATTTATTAGGTGTTCAAAACATATGATTTGTTGCACAAGCTCAATCACACATATACACAGGGCCCTAAACTAAGCGTCACTAGTCTGACGCAAGCACAATACGTCACGAACGTGTCTACGTTATCGGTGACGCGAACCCATAAGTTTTCCCCTACCACGTTTATTTTCTTAATCGGCCAACCCGGCTAAAGTTCAGTGAGAAAAAATATTTTGGGATTTAAATTCCTTTTTTTTTTATATCATAGGATAGGCTATCGAACAGGTGCGTCATCTGATGTTAAGTGATCACCGCCACCGTCGATAGACACTTGCAACAGCGGGAGAGTCGCAAGTGCGTTACCAGCCTGTGTTTAGAGGGTATTGAGGGAACGGGGAATGGAGAGGGCAGAGGGGAGGGGAGGTGGGCGTTCGGCGCTCTCACTGATCGAACGAAACGCAACAAACAATGCAAGCACACTTTTCTGGGAGAGGATGGTACTACCCCGGGCGAGCCAAGTCATGCTGAAAGCAGTAATAGATAACTACAAGTTATTATCATACAGGTTAACTGTATATCAATGAAGTTAATAGGTTTTGTGATATACACAAACACTAAATTATTTATTCACTCTAGTAATACATGGTGCATTCGATTCTAAACAAATATCTCATTTCTGAAAACTAAACAACGTGGTAGAACCGTTAAAACATAAATATAAACATTTAGTTTCTAGTAATAAACTAAATTCGCAAGAACAGAATATCGGAAAAGCTAATATTACTATTTTTTTTTATTGTAGCACAGTAAAGTGATTGCACTGTGCCTGATGGTGAGCACAGTACAATCCAAAAACACATCTTTTTTACTTTTTAATTTAACTAAGTTTAAAAATGACAGGTTTTTATACACTTTTTTTTCAGTTTTACTTTTTTACTACATTAGGGGCGGAATTTCCAAAAATCCTATCTTAGTTCTTACCTACAGTGTAAAACGAGTCTGGAAGCGATTTCTCACAATCAATACCTCCAGTCGCTTGGACTGTGCGTTGATATGGCCATCAGTCATTTATATTTTATATAGCACTAGCGACCCGCCCCAGCTTCGCACGGGTGCAATGTAGATTTCCATTTTAAGGCAACACTGTTAACGGCAGTTTTGATCCACGTGACATGTACAACGTATCTAATGTATTTAATTGAATAAGGAATAATACTATATTCGTATAAAATAGCTTGTGTTGAATGTCTACGTCCGGTACCGTGACACACCCGAGAGGCGAGACTACAACGCCACCCGGGGAACCACTATTGACCTGCGATACCGCGCTATTGACTTTATCGGGGGTGTTACTAATGACCTCGAACGCTATTGGTGGAAGTTATCGGCTGTTCATTATTCATCCCGGTGTGAGACTACATTGGTGGGAGTTCGGCATATAAAGGGCAAGATGTCGCTGATCTGGACGCACTCCTATGTGGAAGTTATTGTAAGGCGAAGCGCTGGGCAAATGAATAGTAACAGTATCTACGAAGTGGTTATTGGCAATCCTGTCTGCATCGACCCTATACGTGATTAGTGTAACACTTGTAAATATTTTGTAAAAAGATAAAAATGGTTACTGTGGGTTATCCTTTAGAGGTAAATATATACAATCGCGGACTTTTCTATTGATCTTTTTAAGATATACGATTTACATTACACATGTACATTAATTTGATCAATCTCGTATGGTTTAGCCAGCGTTTGCCATTTAAGCGCACAAAAATGTTTTTGTTACGACGCCACATTACAAATCTATGAATTTTTCGGCATTTTTATACTATAATATGTACGTATTATACATATAAATCTTCCTCTTGAATCACTCTATCTATTGCTGAACTGTATAAAAATCCGTTGAATAGTTTAAAAGATTTAAGGGAACAAACAGCGGAAACGACTTCGTTTTATACTATCTAAAGATATGGATGAATGGCGATTGGTCAGTGTTGGAATAAGGTTTCACATATACCTACAAATCCATTTTTATATTTATAGCTTATATCAAATCAAAAATACTTTATTTAGTTTAGGCCCTAATAAGGCGCTTATGAACGTCAAAACTACCACCGATTCGGAAAATAACCCAGTCATCGAGAAGAACCGACAAGAAACTAGATCGGGGGCACATCTTTTTGACATATATATATATATATATTTCGAATTCATTATACGTTACAATACCGTTTTTAGTGGATGTACAGAGAGGAAGGAGTCAATTCCAGATATCACAATCGTTCACATATTGATCCACTCTATAATAGACTTTCGACACTAAAACCCGCTTGACATGGCGCTTAAATTTACAGTCCGGCAAATGGTCATATGTTTTGGGACTTTCTTGTAAAACCTAACACTATTACCTAAGAAACTATTACTGGTTTTACCAAGTCTGACATATGGGGCAAACAGGTTGTTACAGTTTCTAGTATTTAGTTATATTTCTAGTATTTAGTATATACGTATATAGAGAAAGATACATTATAGAATAGAAGATGCGCGTCGAAAAGTCTTATGATCCAGTGATACCTAAACATTAATCCGAGAATTTAACACTAAATACACCTAGATAATAGAATCGTCTTGCGAATTATAATTTCGTTAGCAACTACTACGTTATTTATAATTATTTATAACATTTATATATAATGAACCAGCTCAGTTCCATCGACACGTTCAGACGGATGGATGGACAGAATTATATAGTACAACAGTTTAGAAATAATATAAAAACATTGACACACACATACACACATAGCGAACAACAGGAAGCGACGATATATCCCCTATCTGTATCGATTATTTAGTTTAACCATGTGAACGGAATCGCGTGTCAATAATCGAACGAAAAAAAAAACCCGACTCGGTTCTTTGTTCTCCCGCGAGTAGTTGTTAAAAACGAGACTGCGTTTTGAAATTTGATTTACTCATGAGATACACGATATTCCTATATAATTAGGTACTATTTATTATACGTTGAGACTGGTAAACGGTTTCATCCTGTATTAATTATATTAGCATGTTGAACAAACATTACATTTAAGCCGCAAAACTCGCATGTTCAATAGACTTCGTTGCGGTAACTGGTAGCCATGATTTTTGTGTAAGATCTGTGTTACGGACAGATGAGCTATCATATTTATTTGTATGTAAATATTTCTCTATGTATTACGAACAGATGAGCTGTCGTGTTTATGTGTTTACTTTTTTTCTATTCAACGTTCTTTATATATCATTAAATAAAACAAAGTCCCCTACCGCGTGTCTGTCTGTCTGTTCGCGATAAACTCAAAAACTACCAAACGGATTTTCATGCGGTTTTCACCACCGGATAAAGTGATTCATGAGGAAGGTTTTAGTATATAATTTTTAAAGGGTTTTTTTTTTATAGTCAGGGCGGGACAGCGTCTGCCAGGCCCGCTAGTATATATATAATGTAATCTATACTAATATTATAAAGAGGTAAATTTTGTGAATTTGTGACGTTATAGGGGGTAATCTCAGAACCTACTGGTCCGATTTGGAAAATTCTTTCAGTGCTATATAGCTCATTTATCAGGGAAGATTATAGGTATATCATCACGCTAAGACCAATAGGTGCCGAGCACCAATGAATAATGTTTCAAAGCCGGGTTTTTTTACCTCGTGAGAGCTTCCGCGAGCGAGCGAGCGTTAGCCGAAAGTAACTATTCCACGCGGACGAAGTCGCAGGCAGAGGCTAGTATTCTATATATTTCAATAACCATCAAAAATCATGCAGCGTTTTGTGCCTAAAATACAAAATGAAGGGTTTTTACCCTACATTGACATTATATGTGCTTCTGTTCGTATCAGAACGATTCGCGTGCATACTACCGATCGTTGCTGATTGTAATTTAAAAAATCGTGGCGACAGCGGTCATAATAAATACAATGTAAGTTCTAAGAAGCTGATTAAAACATTCAAGCTATCAATGAATCAGAACAGCTCCGATTCGGCGAAAAGAACCGCGAACAAGTTCATATGGATTTTATTAATGATAATTTCAAATACCACTTTTATCAATTATATCTACAATTAAACATGTTTTTATTAACTCGCTTGTCTTCATTCTCGGTAGAAATCGTCAAGTACAGTTTAAACTAAATTTCCAATGAGTTAAAGATCTGTAATTTTAAACATAGCTTAGAGCTAGATGTAAATATTAAAACTGAAAACCAGAGAGCATTTTAAAAAAATAATCCAATAAAATAGCGAAATACGTGAGACGATAGACGGTAGATATTAAATCGTAAGAGAGATGAACGAGAATAACTGTCCTTTTTTTTTTAATTATTGTAACTCGGCAAAATGACTGCACTATGCCTGATGGTAAGCACAGTGCAATCCAAAAACAATGGCGACCACCGAGAGACATACTATCCATTGCCGGTCGCCGCCGTCATGCCGGCCTGCGTAAGTATCTCTTCACGTAGCGCTTGAAGGACCCCATGTCATAGGAAATTTAAGATAAGTGAGTCGTTCATTTTCAAAATTAGCTAAATCCAATATTAGCCGTTCGTAATATTTAATTTTTTTTTTTATAAAATCACAATATCATAGAATGAAAACTTGGACTTCGTTCACGGTAAATAAATTTGAATGAATGGATTTGACCCATTTTGAAAATTAAGGCCTGAATCGATATAAACAATTTGTTATACAAGTGAACTTTTCAGTTTTTTAACTCAAATTTTTCATTTTCCATACGATTTTTCCAACGTTTCCTTTCATACAAACCTTGCCCATAGCACACACAACTAAAAAAGAATTAACAAAACAAATGCATTCGTTCTGAAGTGATGCGTTAACATACATTCGGCTTCACACATCTTTGTTGTTACTTGTATTGTATTTTTTTTATACCATAGGATGCAAACAAACTGGTGGGTCACCTGATGTTAAGTGATCACCACCGTCCATAGACACTTGCAACACCAGGGGAGTCGTAAGTGAGTTGCCATCCTGTGTTTCGCGATAGGAAGGGAAGGGAGAAGGAAGGGAAGGGTGAAGGGGAGAGGAGGAAGGGTAGGGAGGTGGTGCTCCGGCGCTCTCACTGACCGAACGAAACGCAACAATGCAAGCACTGTTACTTCACGTCGGTTTTCGGTGAGAGGGTGGTACTACCCCGTGCGAGCCGGCCCAAACACACGTGCCAATACTTTTATGGTGACCTATCAAACGGTATCCGAAATACATACATAGATACACCGACACCACTATTTTTATTATAATATCATTATTTTATTATAATATCATATTATAATATCATAAATACGTACGTGAGTGCGCTTTCACGCCATAATTACTCAACAAATTTTGCATAAACATTATCGAGGGTATAGAGAAGGGCATAATGCACTTAACTTTACATGTACTACATAAAAAAACATGTCCCAGGGGTAGGTCAAATCTAATATAGATATTGTTAGAATTACAAGAAAATAATTATCGATTATTAAACAAAGAGAACTAGCCAATTTAGATAAAAACTGTTAAGAATTAACATTCTAACAATTAATCGCTTTTTAAATAACCGACACGAGTTCGGACAGAGACGCTACGACGGCCGCCGAAAGAGTGAGTGAACGTTGTTTTTCTCGAACTGACTACGCTATTGACCTCGTGAGGTCTTAACAGTTTCACCGGACTATTAAGGCGAACGCTTAAGGTACTCAGCCGATTTTATTTTGGCAACTAGCTCAAGGGTACACGGCACACCTCTTTTGGCCAGCTTGGGTTGTTTCCTGTTTTATGCAATTCGCGAGTGAACACGGCGTGCGCCGCTCTTTATATAGACCATCGCAGTATAATTACCCGATATTTTCATTTATTCCAACAATAACCTAAGGCGAGCGAAGCCGTGACTAAAAGATAGTATAGATATATATTTAGAAATATTAAGTTACAAGGTTTCACACTATACTATAATACGTGTTGATATTTATGTATTAACAAACGGGCCATGATAAATCCAACATGGCGCCGCCGCCGACGGAAGCACCGACCGATGCGTACGGACGGGCCGGGTAACAGATGACGCCGCCGCGCCGCGATCATTACCGGACGGACCACTTTTTGCTCTTTCGACGGGAAACGAAAGTTAAACGATTTCGTGTTATAGAGCGCATACTTTTTAAAATATCCCATTGACTCATCGTTTATTTGACCGTTGCTTGCTAATTAACTGCAAAGAACAAAATTAGCCACTCGGTTTTTTAGTAATTTACGAATGTAATTGGAAAAATAACAAACATTTACGCCGCAGAAAATTCAAGCTCAAACTAGCAACGTGACAATAAATATACGATTTATTTTACGTTTTAATTTAACGCCGATAGATCTCCCATATTTTAGTTGAAACATTTATTAAGAATTATTTATTAACAACTTCCAATAACGTTGTAATTCGGTTTAAAATTTGTGTACAACATAAATAGATATACAAAAACCCCGGATGCACACTTAACGTCCTCTCACAGCCGGCACACGAAAATGAGTACATCATTTTGGACTATGCAGTCATTTCAAATAGTCTCGCGTCGCTTGCGTCCATGTAAAAACAACTTTAAAACATTCGGGTAAGGTTGAATTTGCATAATCATAAGTTTGTCGCGTAACTAACTATAACCACGTATGTATATTAGGGGAGTTTTTGCGGCCGGTTTTGCGCGTTACTTTTATTTGAGACTGTTATACTTTTTATTGTATGTCTTGGGTCTTTTATATGTCAATGACAACATAATTATTACGTTGTAGTACCAGATTAAGGACACCGTCGACTATGCACAGCCATTGATATATGCTGATAAGGGCAGAAGTAGAGCACGATTCATTTCGAAAACGCAAAGTAGCAAAGCGAACGTGATTACTTCGAGAACCAAAATATTTAAACTTTTGTCAGTAAAACTGTAAGTTCTCACGAAATAATATTAAACCTCTATATGTAGTAGTGATCGTCTATTCATCATTTATTTTTAAAATTAAATATTTTAGTCAAAAATTACATCTCTGTAATCATTGCATGTATACCATTTTTTTTTAAATCATAGGAGGTAAACGAACAGGCTGGTCACCTGATGTTAAGTGATCACCGCAGTCCATAGACACTAACAACACTAAGAGAGTGGCAAGTGCGTTGTCGACCTGTGTTTGGGGGGAAGGGGGAGGGGGAGAGGAGGGCCTCCGGCGCTCTCACTGACCGAACGAAATGCAACAATACAAACATTGTTACTTCACGTCGGTGTTTCTGTGTGTCGGGTGGTGGTACCCCGGACGAGCCGACCCATTCATGCTGAAACCAGTAGTAGCTTCAGCGTGGCTCTACCACCTAGACTATTAATGTTGACTTCAACAAAATATACAAATTAATTTTAAACGACCATATCAAAACTTGCCCATTCCACGGGATCATAATAAATAGATGGAGAGTTTAGTAAGTTATTCAATAAAATAAGTAAAATAACACATTTTAAAAAAGTTAAAAAACCCCATGTTAAATGAACGGATAAAGGTCTTTTAAGCATGGTTAATCGACATCGAAAAAAATAATATTTTTCTTAAATGTTTTTTACGCTATAAATGAGCGATTTCAACGATAGCCAAGTAAAAAAAAAACAAACGTGGTAAATAACGGACACCTTAATAGAGACATCAAATTATGCTGTAGCCCGGTGAAGCTGATAAGGTCTTGCTATGCCAATAGCGTAGTCAGTTCGAGAATAAGAACAAGTGACGCGTCGTCACATTTAAAAATAAACTAAATCCAATTTTAGCCTTTCCTAATATCTTAAGTAATTTTTGAAGATCTTCAAATTGTGTACGTGTATGATATGTATAAAGCATAAAAGAGCAGCAGAGCAGAGAATAGAAGAGCATAAAAAAAACTAAAAATGTTATTAACGCAAAGATTTGTACCTCGATCTCGGTGTATAATTGTAGTCCGGTGAAGCTGTTAAGACCTTGCTTGGTCAATAGCGTAGTCAGTTCGGAAAAAAAACTCGGTGTATAAAAACCAGAAATCTTAAAAAAATTAAACATGTCAGTCATATGAACGAATAATATTGGATTGAACTAATTTTGAATCGTAACAACGAATATGTTCACAAATTGTTGTAAGCATATCTCAGTACGATACTGTTTTAAAGTATAATTTTATTTATTTATTGTCCAAATTCCGTTAACCACGTTCTGGGAGTATACAAATAAAATGACGTCTATTTGTTTGGAGAGTTTATTACCGACTACTTAATTGAGCGCGGACGCAGCCGCGCTCTCTATATTTTCTGCACCCACGTACATTATTACATAATACATATTTTGCATAGACCTTATCTGTGTCCCTACACTGTCAAAACCGATCAGTGTGACAGTTTGAACACTTCAGCGTTTCTTAATGGAGAAAGTTGTAAAATTTCAATACACTCGCTGTATACTTATTCATTCGCCACTAGATGGCGCTGCAGTACATTATCTAAATTGTTTGCTACAACAAATATTAATATTGACATATGAAAACGAATACCGTGAGACGACGTGCGCTCGGCTGAAATGGAAAGGACAAAAGTTACAACCCAATAACAGCTGATTTGAAAAATAACACAATGTTAAGATCTTACAATAAACTCAGTATCGTTTATCAGTGATATACTTTTAAATATATAGTCATGATACTTTATTCGACAATATAGGTATTGATATTGACATAGATATGTCATTTTATTTGAATCTATTTTTCTATTATAGTTTTCATATTTTGTATTTTTATAATGGTTTATTATATCTAATACTATATTATTACTGTGAAGAATCTGAAACCACGAAACCTAAAAAAAAATGGCAATATAGCATGCAAACCATAATCTGGAAAAACTTTCGTTTTTAACCGGAACGAAAAATTTTAAGGTTAAAAGAGCCCATCAGACTTCGTAACTATTCGTAATCATACATACAGTGGTACAACAAAATAATCTCAAGGAGGGTTGATGTCACAGGCAGGCGGCCGATCGTAAAAATTAAGCCAAATCATATACCACAACATGAGAAACATGTTGTACCGACCCTACTTATGTGGGATAAGGGTAAGAAGAAGAAGACACTTTATTCGACGTACAGAACTTACTATCCTGCAAATTGATACGTAATCCATGCACTAATACCAACTTTTTTTTATACGTGGGGAAGTTCCTTATAGATACACCACCCTCCCGGTGGAAAAAGTGGGTTAAATCCGACTCGCACGGATTAAAAGCCTACGGTGTACATCTGCTGATATAGTTGGGGCGACATGAGATCTCTACAGACTTCATCGTATCGCCCCAGCGGTAGAAAACGCCGCCGCCAGGCCCCGTCTTATCAGGAGACAGCCGTGTACACACCGGCCGTCTCCTCCGTCTGTCGGACCTGTGCAATAGGAAGATGGGACCCCCGACCCGCTTGGAGGGTCGTCCTCGCGTCTTCGGTCACAACTAGATACTACCTAAAAATCTTATATTCGTCTTGCTAAGTATAAAAAACCGGATTCGTATAACACGTGTACGCTGCCTTGTGTGTACTATGAAGTAATTCAACGTAATATCTATAGAATTTATCTAATTCCGGTTATGTAATCTTAGATTATGTGTAAAGGATTAAAGCGTTAATCAGTTAAATATCTCTGCGATAAACAATACTGTATTTAATCTACAATATATACAATGAAAATACATTCTTTGAAGGCCATCAAAACTACTGCATGTATCGGCATATGGCTAATGACCATTAGATATAGAATTTATCGTAGATGGTTCAAGGCTACTTAAATCTAGAAATCCATTGATTCTTTGCAATTTATTTACACACAACAAAGTGGCTGGAATCACCTAATTCGAGTATATGGAATATAACGTTTGTTATTTGCCTAACTGGGAATTTTACTGACACATACGAGGCCTTTTAAAAATAATACTTACGCTGTATTGATTCCTCTATAGGGGTAAGCGATAGTGAATAGTTAACAGAGATAATCCTAACTAATAATATAAATGGGAATGTGAGTTTGTGTGTGTGT